>CAESWR010001763.1:1122-16375 GCA_903171835.1 Mullus surmuletus
AATGTGTCTGCAATTACTGGCTTTGTCATATGGCATATGAAACCTGCACTCTCCTCTGTTTTTTTTTTTTGTACAATTTTTTTGTCCCCCATCTTTACACTGGATTGGAGTTTCGCCGCTTTGTACCGGTGCAGTAGCTCGCATTGATTGATCAGGGCAATAAATTTATGCACACGAGCCACTCATGCCGGTGCTAATGGCCCGTGGATATGGAGGCATTATGTAAATGCCTCTCTGGCTCTAGAAAAAGAGTGTGGGTGAATGAGCCAGGCAGGGAAACTGGTGATTTTCAGTCCATTTTAGTTGTGTTTAGCCTCCTATTTACTTCTAAAAGGAGCGCTTTGCTATGCCATTAGCTTGGCGATAAATGGCACTGCATTTGCGCAACACATTGTGTGTTTTGTGGTGGAAGTTTTTTTCAACTGAAAGAAAATGCATCATGGGGAAGAAAGAAGTTGTGTGCTTTTGAACGGTATTTTACGCTGCCCTGCTTCCCTGAATGGCACGTGCAGGGCAGCAACAACCGCTCTCTTATCCTCCACTTTGCCCTCTCTCATTATTCCTGTCTCTTTTTCACCCTTCCTGCCACCCAAAGAAGAAAAAAAATGTTTGGACTCTTATAAGGATGTGGTCCAGGGGAGTAAAGAGGCTGTAAGGACCCTTCTTTTTTCTTTATAGGGGCAGGGGGGGATTTTTTTTTTATTATGCCCGTCTCTCTTCTTGCCCTCTGTTTATCTCGGCGCCGCTCTCTCCCGCTCTCTCTTTAGCTATCTGACAGAGGGCTGCAGGATCCTGCGGAGTGGATGGTGGAGCTCTAATTCAATTTATTCCACTGCTCAGAGACAGACAAGAGAGGAACGGAGAGAGAGAGAGCGGTGGCGAGAGGGGATGCAGACCACAGATGTTAGGGAACATTTCCTATTAGCAGCAGAGAGGCGGGGTCTTATCGGGAGCTGCGCCGCCCGGTGTGACATCTGGATTGATTCTGCGAGTGACTGAAATGATTTGAATGCGCGGCCATCGCAATATGCTCCCAGAAAAATGCTGAAATTAACAGATAAAACCCTCATTCCTTTCTCTATTATGGCGATCAGCCAATACCAAAAAAAAAAGAAGAAAAAAATCACTTCATACCCTGAAAACCGACCACAAAGCTCCGACATCTGGTGCATTATCTCATTTACGCTCACTCAACACGCACGCTAATGGAAATATCACATCATTGATTAGCCGGCTTTTCATTAACGCCACTGAGATGTTGTAGACCCTCCAGTCCATTACAGACTCCTCACGCTGCCGTTCCTCTCTGAGGTTTTGTCAAAAACGGAACACGTGACTCGGTTGACACTTTGCCTTGCTGTCAGATATAGTATTCTAGGAGTAGCAAATTCAGGCACCACCTCCGTGTCAGTGTTATTTTGGTGTATCTGTGATTGTGTCATATCGACTGCAACTGTAGCAACTATAAGAACCCTCTCTCCATAATATCGCCGGTAATATTGCATCTTCTCGGAATAGCAGGTATACAAAGATGTTACTGATCACATTAGCGAAGCACCGCTGTGGAACACAACCCTTATTAATTTAATCAACTGCTGCTCATTTGTAACAAAGTACCATGATGTGACAAAAGCAGATGTTCCCACATACAGTTACATCCATCAATGTTTTATCACTGATTTTCCATTACAATTACTAAATAAAGATCCGGCACAAGTATCTGTATCAAAAGAACTGTTGACCATTTTAATTGGAATCATTTTTACTAAAAAAGCCCACGCACCATATTTGACACCACCTTTTCTACCATTGACATTGGTCGAAAACTAACACTAATTAAACAAGCATCATCAGCATAGAGTGAAGGTTTTTTTCCTACACTATGCTAACTACTTCCCTCTTTATTCCCTCTTGAGTGTATGGAGCCGAGCCATGTTGCTATCAAATGTGATGCACTGTGAATCACACCAAATGTGAAAAACGCCCCCCTAGTGTCCAAATGTCCTTGAGTGAGATGCTGAAGACAAACATTTCTTAAAAGAAGTGTTCATGATGTTTGTTACCCTTCCAACCGATACTTTTTAAATTGGGAACTAATAATCTCTCTGTTATTGCGAAAAACAAACATCATCAGCACAGAGAGAGTCGATCCCATAGTTTTTTTCCATTCTGCACTCGTACAAATAGATCTCGCATAATTGATGACGTAAGTGTGCTTTTCCCTCTTTATTCTCTCTTGAGTGCCACCACCTACCCGATTAGAGCATGGAGTGTAAGATCTGTGGGTGTACTGGGGTATGGAGCCATGTTACTATCAAAGGTGACCGACTGGGAATCGCACCAAATGTGAAAACGCCCCCCGAGTGTCCCTCAAGTGTCCTCGGGCAAGATACTGAAGACATGACACTAATTGCTTCTGACGAACTGCCGTCAGGGTGTGGATGTGAGAGCCAACGAGTGAATGAGGCGGTATAAATGTTTGTCAGTCTTTCCGATGGAGAAAAATCCCTTACGTTTCAATAGGTTTGCGTCTTTAGATCCAGGATGGCTTTTTTAACCGCCGTAGCTCACATCTATTGCCGTCAACTTCTATTGAAAGATGCCAGACATTGCTGAAACAGGCTGAATCTCCTCTACTCCTGCATTTATCTCCATACTCTCGGATTGTGAAGAGACAATAAGATTTGTTCGACACTCAGAAACTGCTGCTGCTATACCGTGGTTGGCAAGGTTGCTCAGACACACAGTAATTCTAAATAAATAGCCTGTTGTTGCCAAGGCAGGATTAAGGCTTTGGCGGGCTTGTGGTTCTAGTTAAGTTTCTATCCCATTACAAAGTGTCTAATTACATTAGAATAGAGTTGTATGCTGCCGTTGCTAATGTCATATTTGGTTTTCCTGGCAATGTAGCTTATCTGCCGTGTCTTGGAGCACAGGTCAAGAGGTTGTGCCAAGTGTTTTAGCTGGAGATAACTGTCTCTGCCTCTTTGTTGTATCTTTGTTGCGCTGATCAAGGTAAATCTCTCTCCACAGCCCCACCCTCTCTAAAAACCTGCTGCAATGAAATCACCTGTGACATGTTTGACACCTTATCCTGTGGTGTGTGTGTGGGGGGGAGTATTCCTAAGATGTTGTTTCTCAGTGTGAGAAGACGGTGATGACAGATGAGAGTCATGTCCGGTGATAATGAGCTCAGGCCACAAAAGTAGATAAGAGAGACACAATACAGCTGGATCTCCTCTGCCCACAACCAACGGTACCTGCCCCGTCTGTGCAAAATTAGGCATTTGTCAGAGTTAGTTCATGCTGTAACACCACTAGTCAGAAACACTAAAAATATCTAAGTCCCCACTTGTGAGACATGGCCGGAACCCCCTCCCCCCTCCTCCCAAGTATGTTCTCATACAGTCTGCATACATAAGTGCTTTGTGATCTCCGCCATATTGGTCAGGGAGAGTAAAACCTTCAATTTCATGCATATTTAGTAAGGTTGGCAATGAACTATATGGAAGTACAGTCTGGCGTGTGTTCAAATTCACATACTTTGATACTTGATATACTAAAAGTCAGTATTGTGTCGTGCTTTTATTTTGACAGAGCAGTGTTGCCACAAATAGCACACTGCCATTTGGCACACTGACAATGAGATTACTTTAAACTGCAAACTCATTTTTTACATACCTCTCTGTAGCCAGCCACCCATCTTCCTCCTTTAAACCAATCACATATTAGTGTTTTCAGCCAATCAAGGAACAATGTGACCATGATTGCTCGGACCCCCCCCGTATAACCCCATGGCTCCCCCCACCAATGTATCTTTACAAAAACATCTCCAGCGTCAAAGTGCTTAAAAAAAATGTCCTAACTCAATGTCTCTTTGAGTTTTTGACATGATTGGAGGACGATGGTATGCGACAACTCAGATTGTGCATTAAAAGTACATTTTTCTGCCACTCCGTCTTTTTTGTCCCATCGTGATCCCTCAAATTTACTTTGCAATTCTTTACCCTGACTTGGAAACTGCCACTTTAATGAACCCGTTTTCCTTTTTTTCTTTCTGTTATCGTAGTTTTTCTGCCTTCCCTCATTATAAACCAAACTGCAGCGTGTCCGCTGCCAGCAGACGGATGTGTTTGCACTAAGCAGGCCTGATAGAGACGGCCGCACTCACTCTGCCTAATTCACCTGAACCAAGCACAGGCCGAGGAGTGCTTACAGGAAGTCATAGGCGATTTCACTGCATATGGGGCATGTCATCATCTTTCCCGCTGTAGGTTACAAAGTAGCTTTCATGGGTGTTTATATAACACGTGGCAGCTGGCCCTTGGCTTGTTTGCTTCATCATTTCTGCGGCACCACGCAATACAGATTCCTCTCTCACTCTTGCTTTTCTCCCCCTTTTTTAACAGCGACATCACGTCTTTGTGTGTGTATGTGTGTCTGTGGTGACAGTTAATGTGAGGGCTTGACTAATGAGTTGCATAGTTTGCATAACAGAAGTCACCCCGGTGCAAAAACAGATGACATTAAGAGGCATGTCGGCTCTAACACCGCCATCATCATCATTAGACTAATTATAAATATTGCAAAAACAGTCGTCACCGGGGAAATGTATTTATAGTATCTCGTTATTTTGCACCAAAAATGGGCCAAAAACAACCTGAGAAAATCTCATATTGCCAGCCCTGATGATCGATACAAATAAATGGTCTCTGTTCCAGTTGCCACAAATCAATATTTACAATAACCTTATAGAAAAACTAGATGAATCAGAAGCTAATTGCAATAATTCTCACTCAACTGAGAGCATCGCTGGGTGAATGGGTTAGATGAAGCAGAGTGAAATGTGTGAAAAATCACTGCTGTGGACGGCTTTTTATAAATCGGGAGAAATATGCTGGGTAGCATTGTGAAAAAAAATATGCAAATCTCTGTGGTAGCAAGAGCACCCTGAAACACACACTTTCAAATATTCCTATCATACATGGCTAAGAATCAGGCTTTGCGGTCCGAACAGTTTTTTAGTAGAAACAACACATGAGGAATCCTCCAATGATTCTTTAATTTTACATTTGGATTTCCTGAAACCCCCCTGCATTCGTAAATTCCCAATTAGTTCTTCCTTTTAATTCCAGGCTCTCTGCGCTACGCTGCTGGATTGCGGTGAACATCATTTTGACACCAGCTGTGCACTCCAACTTTAAAGCTTGGGGTTAAATCCGGAGGAAAGTGTGCCATGGCTGCCATCTGATGAACAACACAGTGTCTGTAGAGCTCCAGCGTCCTTGCATCCTGTACATCCAATTATTGTAGTAATCCATATGTATGACTGCATTGTTGGGTCATCTCGAGGTACAATTTTGCATAATGTGTGCTCCCATGTTCTCTGGAAAGCTCCCACCTCGGGCCCTTTCCTTAAATAGCATTGCCTTCTCCCCCAACATGTCAGCTTAAATAAGAGTTCAAAACAATGAAGACCTCCCCTGCCTCCTCATGATGTGCCGGCTTTGGCTGTATGAGCTTTAAAGTGATCAATAGAGGCTTTCATACCGCCATGATAAGCTCTCGGCCAGCTTAACTTCATTCGTTATGGCCGAAATCTATGGATTAATCTTGCTGACATTTGTGTTTGCAAGGATTTTCCCTGCCATTATAATACTTGTTTGTTTTTCTCCATAATGCTTTCACAGAATAGAGAGAAACATGGCCGTCAACACATTTTCATACCTATCACGGTCAGGGGTTCTACTTAGGTTTCTTCTGTTAAAGGGAGTTTTTGGAGAACCCCCAAAATATGGTGCACTGCTTGTTTCTTCCACATAGAAATTTTTGGGGGGCTTAAAAGAATGTCTTATCGCTACTATTGTGTTGTTCTTGTTGGTTCTTTTATGTTAGACCTCCCACAAACTCCCTCCAGATGCAAGAATCAACTCATACTTCTGTGAAAAAAAAAAAGAAATTACAGAGGGTAAATGAGGGAACATAGACGATCCCTTTGGATAAAGTGGGTTACTGCCGCAGCAGCAGCAGCAGAGCAAAGCCTATATATCTGTCTCAAAGACATTAACAACACCACAGACTGGGATATGGCGAGAAGAAAGCGCTACAACCGATTAAAAAAAAAGATCAAACTTGCATTTTGACTAAATGTGATTTATAATAACAGTTTTTTCTGTGCTTTTCAAGAATTTAAGAGATGGGTTGGGGTGGGGGGGTTCATTCTCATGCTGATTGAACTGTCCTTGAGCGACCTCAACAGCACTTTGCAGACTTAATCAACCCTCTCCACACTGAAAGAAGTTAGGGTTTAAGCAGCTGAAGGTCGTACAATTTTGTAGACACAATCAAAACAAGACGTCTTTCAGACTGCTGCTCTTGACATGTGCGGCTGATGTTTTTCTTGTAAGTGCTCGAGTGATGATTCCAGAACAGTGGACAGCTCCGAATAACCAGCGCTCAGCTCTACATGATCAGCACTACGGACAGCTTCTTCTACAGCAGTTACACTAGCTCTGACTCCATTCTGGTGTCACACACGCTGTCTCGCGATCCATAACTGGCAACAACTCACCGCCAAAACATTAGCAATAATGGATTATGATGGATCCTGCTCTTTACTTTGCGCATCCAATTAATCGATGTGCCCTTCTTAATTTTCCTGCCCATCCTTGCTACATTAGCACTTTGATCTTTTTTTAGAGTGATGCATTGTTTTCTGTTTTTGCAGCTCATCAGTCATGCCGCATCTTATCGAGATTGGGGTTGTGCTGCTAAAAAAAGGTTCAAGAGCGGCAGGCTGCACATCTTGCATCGCTCCCAAGCAGCAGGGGCCAGAGTTTGCAGCTTTCAAAAAGAAAAAATTCACATAATCCGTGGTCACTGATCACTATTTCTAGGGAAAAAAGCAAACAACACTACCTGTAAATGGAAAGCTTTGTGTCAATCTGATTGCTTGAGCAGTGTGATGTTTTAATTGCAGGGTCCAAGAGGTCATCAGTGATGAACAGTGATGTTTTTTGGAGCAGCAGAGGGACTGAAAACTGAGTAGATTAAATGGTGCATTTAATTAAGAGGCTTGGGATCGGGAAGTCAGAGATCAGTCTCGGACCATGCCAACAGTGGCTACATTTAGCCTAGCTTGTTAGTGTGCGCCATCTGTTCACACACAGATTAAGGCTACACAGCAGGCGTTAGCTGCGGGTCGATTTTCTGGCTCAGCACCGCTCAGGGGGCATCATTCGGTGGGCCTTTCCCTCAGGTGGATGCTGGTTCACGTGATTCAAAGGACTGCACCAATGCTTTGAGGATTCAATGGAAACCACAACGTGCAGGGTGTTTCTTGGGAAACCTTTGGTTCACCTATAATTGCTGCTACCTTCCATCTGTACAAAGTACAGTGCATCTAATTAAACTCGCCATATGTTCAAACTCATTTAGGTGTCTGTCATATCAGCACCTGCTTTGTGGAGAGGAAAATCTTTGTTGTAAATTTCAAACAGGTGACAGATTAATATTTTGGTCTAATATTGATTGACATTGTGGTCTTTTTCTTTTTTTCCATGCCAATGAATTTAATGTGACATTACTTTTTTGTGATGATTTAGTAACAATAGTAATGGATAAAAATCTAATAAAATAATAGCAATTGAAGTACTGGTGAGTATAATTTATATCTGGATCCCCAACATAATTTATACTAAGATCATCTCATTACCCAAACAATGATTTAAATGTATCATTCATTCATCGTTCACATCCACACCACATTTTTGTTTTGTTTTTATCGTATCAATACCAAAGTAGGTCTGTCTGCTCTCTCTCTAATTAAGCTTTAGCACATTTGAGTTAATGTTTAGCCCATCTGGGCAGTGAACAGCGGTAACTTCCAAATCGACTCTATCTTGTTAACTTTTACACCAAATTCTATAAATAACCGTCCACTTAATCCTCGCCGTTGGCAGCGTTTATTTGTTTTTAAATTCCTCTTCCTTGGCACTAACCTGAGCTGAGTAGGCTGCTACTCACCAACTGATGGCTCCATGGATTTTGGCTGACGGATATCGACACATTTGCAGGCAGATGCCAGTAAAAATCTGAGCGTTCTGAGAATATTCCTGTGGTGCTGAATGACCCGGTTAATTATTTTTGAGTAAGAGCAGCCCACTGCAAAGACTGTAACAGACTGGAAATGATTGTTGCAATATTGCCACAGATACTAGTCTGAAGGTGTTAGCGTGTTTTTAGAGGTGAACAAATATGTTTATATCTATCAAAAATGGGATTTTACTGGATTTCTACTGGCTATTACTGTGGAGAGTGGTTTTTGATGATAAATGTCAGGTTGAAAAGAAAAATACCCATGGGAGAACTTTCCCTCAATAGATTTCTAACAGACAGCCAACCATGATTACGACACATGTATTTTTCTGTTCGGGGAAACTTGGCCAAAGATTTTCACACCTAAAACCAAACCAAATCCCTTTTCACATAAACATCAAACAGGGCTGCCCTACCTGGGTTTCTTCTGTTTACGAGGAGTTTTTGGAGACCCTTTCAAAATGTGCTTGTCGATGGTAGAAGCAGAGGAAATTCTATGGATAAGAATGGCTCAAACATTCGGTGTTACAGTGGATGGTTTACAATCAGCAGCAGCGCATTTAGAGTCAAGTGTTGAACAACAGAATCGCCTGGATGACCTCTTCATCCACTTCACAAAGTAGCCGTGCTGCCTCTAATACACACCTCCATTACCTGAATCACCCGATTCACCCTATTCACCCGAATCACCCGATTCACCCGATTCACCCGATTCACCCTATTCACCCTATTCACCCGATTCACCCGATTCAACCGATTCACCCGAATCACCTGAATCACCTGAATCAGCTGAAAACCCATACAGAACAAAGCTTCAAACCAATCCAATTAGTGGTTTTGTAAGTGGCATGCGTTTGTGGATGTTTCCCATCAAAAACAAATATATGTTTTCCTCAGCAATATTATTTAAAATTAACAATTAAAAGATAACCCGTGGCATTTTTTTCTGTTGTATTTACTCATATTGTTTGTTGCCAAACTGTATTGCTCTTGAGGGCTATGTGCATTTCTGAATTATTTTCCCGTCTCATTAAATGTTCTCTATTATGCATGGTTTGTATCCATGTTTGATAGCTTGCAGTCTTGTTTATCCCCGCGTTTTGTCGGTGCAGCAAAGTTCTCCACGGTGCTGCTAAAGGACAAAAGCTCAGTGGTGGGCGGAAAAATCTTAATGCACTCAGACTAAATGAGATGTAGCTCTTTTAACCTCAACATTCTCTCCCTAAACGTGGCGTTTAAGGCTGCCAACAAAGTGGACGAACTATGTGAGGACTAATTGCAATTTCTGTCTTGTTGTTGCAATTAGACTTGAAAGAGCTTTGGCAGAGCCGAGGAGGTGAGCACGTGGAAACAAAGCAAATTTGTTAACTTATTTATTGCACTGCTTTGAAAAAAATGCTGTTTACAAATTCCAACTTAGTGAAGTGGCTCTCCTGGGCGTAGATCAAATTAATACAAAACACCAGATTTTCTCTGTTAAATCCTCGTCTGTAATTCAATGGGATAAGCTAATGGAAATCTGTGTGTACTCGGGTGTGTGTTTTTGTGCATACCCTTAGGGGCTGTTTGTCCCTGATAATGAGCTGTCATTTTGACAGTCAGGATGGCTTGATCTCTCTGCCACCCTGCTGACTCAAACACACACACAAACTTCTTTGAAGAGAAACATTGCAGTGACAGAGAAATACGGTCATCCAACAAAACAAACAAGAATGTGTGTCTGTGGTTCGCCGGGGCCGGCTTTTAGATTCCACTCGCTACACCACACCTGATCCCTGACTTTAGAGCAGACCTTGACATAGAGATTCACTCGCAAACACAAACAGCTGCAGCTGAAGACGGCAAATATTTTGGAAATATTTTCAGAAAAAAAGCCGGTATTGTGGATTTGCAATAGGTGTTGGAAAATTACCTTATAATGGTGCTTACAAGGAGGATTTCTGGGGTTTTCTTACAAGGTAAAGTTCACCTGAGCAATGAGGAGTCTCTTCCCACATCTTACCGACATCACAGCGAGAGCGTTCAGGCTTAAAATTTGGCCCGGCCACCCTATAAGCCTGATATCATGACTTGCAATCTGCTTATCTAACGGTATCAGCAGTTGTTGCTCTGGTAAGGGATGGATGATAAATGGATAAGGCGCGCAGAGTAGTAGGAGTGCGGTTTCATAAAACGCGCTCTTTAACCTGCCGCTCGCCTGCAGTAGCACATGCACATGAAAAGCACGTAGGCAGGAACCTGCATGGACACACAAATGCGGGAAAGTGGGCTGCTAAAGGGTATGTGCAACATTCCTGCTGCTGCTCCCCCCCTGCCGGGAATTCAAGCGGAGTTGTCAGAGTCAGCACATTGTAGCAGCAGAGACGGACCGAGCTTACGGACATCTTCCAACACCTGTGCACACCACGTATTCTTACATAACGCCTTCCTGCACATGAGTAATGATGCGTCATGGTGATGCTTTACTGTAAAGCTCTTATTCTGATGTAATGCTGCAGCTGATCCTGCTATCGATTAACTCTGAGCTCATTGACCACACCTGAACAGGAAGTTCAGACACTCACAATGACTGTTGGTGGACTCCGACTTACAACAAGAGGAGTCTTTCTAAGTAACAAACATACATATTTAACTGTAGTGTGTGTGATAGCCAAATAAATTGATGAACTTTGATCTTTACCATAAAGACAGTAGTAGATTACCACACCCAGGACCAAAATACGATATCTGCACGCTTGGATCAATGCAAGTTTCTTTAATATACTAAGTGTATGACCGGAGGACTTTCCTTAAAATACCCTTGACTCTGACTGAGATTTCAATCTAGCCAAATATTGGTATGGCATATTGGTATACCATGGCAAAGAAACTTGCACTGATCTAAGTGTGTGGATACCATGGATCTTTACAATAAAAACATCTCTCTTTGCATCTCTGTCCATCTTGAAAAGCTCAAAAGGATTTAGTATTTAAAGAACATACATTGAATTTCATCCAGACTATGACGTTTTACACTTACAAACCAATCCCCCACATCCAGAAATATTTGACTGATCTACTTTGGTTTATCACCCTTGCTAAAGAGAAAACAGAGAATGTCTCATAAGTTGATTTCAGCTCTCCCAAACTAGCTGCATTGGATTAAAGTGGCGACTGAGAGGCTGAGAACATGCTAGAATCATCCTGTAAAGTGATATGTCTGGGGCTGCTGCCAGTGTGCTGCAAGATTGCACAGCCCTGAGTTGACTCCCTGCTGCTTTTTAATGTGTTTTTAAAATATGTAATGCCACCAGCAATCTCCCCTTAGCAATAATTGGCACAGAGTGTTTGCGAGAGTAGCATGGAAGGAGTGTGTGAGCATCTCTATGGACCTAATGATTCGATAATGATAAAACAATTATCTCAGCATCGGATAAAGTGAAAGACTACAGTGACATTGGGTCTTCTGGCAGTGATCCAACCTGAGTTCTCCAGAGTCCATGACTTCAGTATTTTGGTTTAGGATCTTGTATCTTTGCTTTAAAGTGTGAATGCCCTGGTTTCCTCAAACGTAAAAACACTGATGAAGCTTTGGCCTGATGGTTCTCTAACCAGCAGCAGAATCTATAACCGTATTTTTGGGGTGGAAATCTGTAAAGGGTAGTCGACACTTCCATCCTGCATGGCCTTGTCCTTTCAACTTCATGGCAACCAAAGTAGTCGCTTTGATTTGAATGTGTTCATAATTTGGCCCATTGGTCAAATGTGTGAAAATATATTAACAGTTGATGCTAAAGCCCTGAAAATACACCAAGTTCAAGTATTTTGTGTGTCACTGGTTGATCTAACTGGAATAATTGACTAACTTCGGTTTTACACCCCTTTCTGTTGGCATACTTAGTCCGTCACCATGATGTGATTTACCAGTTGTCAGCGGGTTCCCATTTAGCCGCTCCTCCCTTCCCATATTGTATTCAGATCAGAAAATTACATCATCTCTCAGAGGAAATTCAGCCCGTGAAAGGCACTGTATATGTATACTGTATAGAAACCGCTAACATTAAGTTAAAGTCTGCCAGTGGGTTTTTTATTGCTCCATATATCGAGTCAACACACTAGCAGTTGCAATTTTAAACAAATTACCCGTTGGTAATAGATGCACAGCGGCCCAAGTCGGAGGCAGCTCCGCGCCGACGGCCCGGTGGGATTTGACTGAGTCCAGGTATATTGCAGAAAAGCGTGAGTCACAGCCTGTGACCCATTTGAGCTTTGTCACTCAGCACGGCCTCATTCTGACTCCAAACAAATCCATGGCCCCTGCAGCTGTTTTTTGTGTGTTTTTATCCTTATCCATGAGACGGCAGGCAGCTGCAACACCAAAGTTGAGCATTTCGGCAGATTTTTTATTCTTTATTTTAAATTGGTTTCACTGGGTTTTGCCGCGCTATGAAAACAAAACAGCGGCTGTCAAAGCTGCTAAACATTGTGTATCATTAATGCATCCAGTCATTTGAGGTAACGTAATTAATTAGCCAGCCCTCCTCGAACAAAATGCATTATTTTAAGATTAAGGCGTTGAGCTTGGCTGCAAATTTCCCCTGTGTGTCTGTGTGTGATCTCAGGTGATGTTGAGCTTACAACAACAAGCTAGTTGGCCTTAATCCTGCGTCAGAACAGAAGTTCCGCTGCCTTTATGTGTGTGTGTGTGTGTGTGTGTGTGCGTGCGTGCATGGTCATATTAGATGTGTCATATGTAGCACGTTAACAAGCTGTCGTAAGACCACACACACACACACGCGTGCGCTCATGCGCTCGCAGAGTGCATGGTGAGATAAGCTTGTTAGCAAGGCTTTGGCTCAAAGGAAGCAACTGATTGTGCGAACAGTATCTAGGCAGTGTTTCTCTGCGTGTGTGTGTGTGTGAAAGGACACAGGGGGTGTGTGTGCATTAACACATTGATTCAAAGAGAACAGAATCCTCAAGTAATGACCGGTTTCACCTTAAAAGGAAGCCTAGCAGGTGAAAAAAACCCCACAACAACTAAACAAGCAGAGATGACTCCACATGGGGACTAACCTTGGGCTCACTTCGCTGATTAGCGTTTGAATAATTCATTTCTTATCATTGTTGTTCGCAATTCAAAGCCTTTTGGGAGGTTTTAGGATATGTTAGACCACCATCAACACAACAAATGAATTCACATTATCATGGATTATTATGTTAGGTACGATATCGACATGAGCGCCCCTTGGATAATAATTATTTTGACAATGAAGGGACATTTTTGAACGGCATCAACGTGTCATCAGCAGTTGGATTGCTATGAAACAGTTATAGCTTTGGCTACTGTCCTTTTTGGGTGTATTTGTACATTAATCTATTGATCGGACAGGGTTCCATCTAATGAATGCTTTTTGAAGATCTAATTTTTCTTTAGCATACCTGCACCCCGACAGTCCCACTCGTGGCCATTCTGAGCACGTCACTGCTAGTTTTAGCATTTAGGTCAAATCAATACCACACCTCAGCGGAGCCTTCAGTTGCAGCTGCGGTGGCTGCAAAGGCTTTGCTCGATGAGTTTATACACGCAGAAAGCTGCCCGTCGCTTTGTGCGTGTTTGCCATCTTCTTAATAGGTGAAGGCTTTAAGTTCTGTTGGTTTGAAAAACAGCCACCGCGAGCCCCTGGAAAGCAGTCAAGGTAAATAAGTGTTGGTTCTTTGGGGGTAATGGTCCATTTAAAGCTCCAAGAAATGAATGTTGCAAAGGAAGAAAACCGCACACTTGTCAGCAAACGTGGTTCTAAACATTACAGGAGTTTGAACTCTATTTTGTTTAACATCAGGGATGTGTTGTGGTGAGTAACACTCATACTCGTTAGGGCCGAAAGTGTCCAATCTGAACTCTTCTCATGTACCCTCTTAGCCTCGTTCAGACACTTCTGACAGACTTTATCTTTTCTAGTATATCTCCGTATGGAATATTTGCACATGCATGTGTGTGTGTGATCATTATGTCGTGATCGAAAGCCATCTGGGTTGGCTGGCTCATATGCATATCTGGTGTTAACCATTATAAATATTCATGACCGGTGTCTAAACTGGTATGAATATTCATGTTGCCTCCAGGACGTCGATGGGAGGAGCGGCTGTGATTTCAATCTGATGAACAGAAATTAACTCAACCTTTTTTGTGGGGTGGACGGGAACACTTGATGATTGCCGTGGGCCCCTTGGAATGCTTGGTGAGTGCCATATGCATGTGGATTATTACATTTGGTTTATTCGCATGGTGGCCATATTGGATGCGCATCACACTTGGGGAAACAGTGCCTGGAAGTCAGAGACAGATGGAGACAGATACAAACTCAACTTGCGTCGGGACAAAAGACATTGAGACGAGTCTCTGAAAAGGCCTGCAGCACTTCGCTTATTTCAGCGGGAAGATTACAAGACACAATGGTCACATTTTTGCAAAATTCTGAAGAAAACCCTGAAAATGTTTGACAGATTTGCACTGAATGAATGAGGCGACACACAACTGACTTTGTTGAAAAATCGGAGATTTAAGCCAGACTATTGATGCAGAAGCATGAGTCACTTTGGCAACCTCAGAAAGAATCAAGTTCTTTTTAAAGTTAAAGCTTTCAGCCAATATGACACCATCCAATGGAACCCTTGATTAGAACTTTAATTAGACACTTTTCTGTGTTCCTCAGAGCTGTTAAAAACGTTTTTGTCACTACTAAGTATTGTAAAACAGATGCTTGTCACCCTGGTTGTCCAACATCAGCTTCGACAGATCCTGTGAGTTTGTTTTTGGTGGTGACAATCGTGATGCTATAAGGATAAATGGATTTCAGTCCCTGCAAACATGCACATTGCATATCAGCAGTTAAAATATGAGGTGTCTTCTGCAATTGGGTTGGTTGCAAACGGGTTCACCTTCACCAAGTGAATCATAATCTCAGTGACTCTAAACAAAGATTCTTAGTCACAGCTATCGTCCCGCCTCAAAATTCATCACACATGCAACGATTGGCTGATTCACCTGCTAGTTGATAGCTTAAATATCATGAAAAATCACTAGTGTTGTTTTAAGGATAATTAATGAACTCGATTTCAGGGACAAGCTGTCTATCTTCTATTCATCTGATGTTTTGAAAGCAAATGTGTGTGT
>CAESWR010001763.1:16398-29839 GCA_903171835.1 Mullus surmuletus
TGTGTGTGTGTGTGTCTCTGTGTGTGTGTGTGTGTATGCGTGTGTGTGTTAGAGAGAGAGATAGAGAAATGAAAAGAAAAGCAAATCTCCATGTGGGACGGAGGTTGACGGAACAATAATGATCTCTCGTCTTCAATAACGCGCATGTGGCATTGTCTTCAGGTGAGGTGGCGAATTCTGATAAAAATGCAAATTCCAAGCACACACACACACTTCCAGAACAAAAAAGGTGTTTACAAGCTTTTTCTCATCTGACAGAGACGTCGGCACACAAAGAACGAAACATTTAGATGCTGGCAGGGCACATGGCGTGACTGACTCATGTGTGCGCACACGTGTGAAGCAAGTAACTCTGTACATGCTCATACACACTCACACACTACCCCAAGTGCTTTTAAAGAAAACACAGGGGGGGGTAACAAAGAGCCTCCTTGAAGAATAGACATGAATTATTCACCCCATCAGATAAGGAAGAAGAGATGGAAGGAGAGAGGGAGAGATGGGCTACTGTGATACAGTGAGGAGACAGACAGATGGATTGACAAGGACGGCGGAGTATTATATTGTATTAGCAGCAACACTGACAGAAACACTGAGGAGATACTCGAGAGATTTTAGATAAAAGCGCACATCTCTCCATCAGGAACTCGACTCTGAAAATCCTCCGGGCGTGCGAAATAGACTCAAAATAAAGAAATAAATAAGCGAAGCATCCCTGTCACCATCAAAATATCTGGCATCCTTTATCGTTACTTTGGAAAGCTGGGTGTCTCTCTGACTGGAGGGCTGTTTTGCTACCTGAAGGAATATAGTTTATCCGCTAGAAATCCAAAGCCAGCCGCAGCAGCAGCGGCGGCTTAGCATCTGCGCTGTTTTCCACCCAGATACGCTTTATCAGACAGACACATGGCTCCTCTTTTGTATTCCACTCGTAGCGCCGCGATGCTGCAGCACTTCAGGAACAGCAAACAGTCTGGATACCGTATTCAACGCGAGAAAACAACATTTTGTTACAAGAGGACTTTGTGATTAAATATGTTGTCAGCTAAGAACTATTGTGCTGTAGTAGCCTGACGATGAGATGGTGTGGAAGCTTGAAGTCATTAATTACTGACAGTTTGTCATTAGCCGGCACGATTGATTAAAAACTGTCAAATGTATATGCTGCAGTGCAGTGCCATCAGGTAGTGATGTAGTACTCTGGATTGGTCTTGGTCTTAGGGCCTGTCTCAGGACCACTTTTTGAAGGCCTTGGTCTTGTCTCAGTACCAGACTGTGAGGACCTGTTGGAGACCACCACTGCCAGGCTTTTAGATTACGCCTTGCTTTCCCCAACAACCAATATCTTCTGCCTTCTTTTTAAATAATGTTCCTCTGATTTGAGTCATCTTCAAAGCCACATTCACCCGACAAATCCATGCCGTGTTTTTGAATTTTGGCTGCCATTTACTATTTTCTAGTAAATTAACTAATCCTATTTTTGTTGCTGCTGTTATTCAACTCTCTGCTTTGTCACAGTCTTAGTTTGATGGTGTTGGTCCCATCTTGGTCTTGGTGCCCTGCGGTCTTGGCAAAGTTTTGGTCTTGGGTTGCGTGGTCTTGGCAACAACACTGTGATTAGTTGAGACAATCTTTATTTTATAGAGCTGCGATTATTCAAAAATGGTTGACCGTGTGTGGTAATAATAGTGGTAGGACACATCTGTATTCATCCTGCAAGAAGAAAACAAGGGTAAAAATGGCCCACATCACCTCCAAATGTAGCATCTTGAATTTGGCCGCACCTGTGCTTAGCTGTGATCGGATTACCAGAGATGCTCAACAGCTTCCGGTAGCCGAGTGCATCCACGGTGTCATCTCGGGCTATCAACTATCAGCAGGTGAAACATGCTGCCGCCGCTCTGCACCAAACAATGAAGGGACATCGTAATCATTGGTGTGCACAGCGGAGTACTTTGCAGCTTAAGAGCCAAATATTTCCCGTAGGAGTCGTTAGGAAGCTACAACATTAGCGGATCTGTAAATTAGCAGCTGTTTATTCACGATTTAAAAACTGATGAAATGTCCGCGTTGTTGCTCACAGTTGGAGCCACAGCCCCCGTGTGGCTGAAAATACAGTTAACGCAGGTTTGGTCATATGGAAAACGCTATTAAAATATATTTGTAAGGCACTGGTGCGATGAAATGTATTTTTCTGTTATCCACAAGTCAGGTTTCAGGCTCAGAAACACTAAAATGACCTCAGATAAACCTTTTATTAGTAGCATGCCAGTAATAATACAGTTGTGCAGTATTTCTATTATCATACACTGTTCTATATTTCATTTATTCATTGTAATATGCAATGACAAACATCATCCATTCTATTCTATTTATTTATTTTTAGAAGATTTTTTGTATAATGGACCATTCAGAAATATGAAAATAGAGAGGGAAAAAAAGACTCTCTTCCTCTCTGTATGCAGAGCGAAGCTGTATTGCTACTTTGAGGAATGTTTATTTTGGTGCTTTTATGCAAGAAAACACAAGCGTCGACTACGATATGTTTTGGCGGCGACATTAGCAGTCGAGCAGCCTTGTTGTACCCTTGTAGCAATTATTAGGAGGAAGACGGGAGAGAATGAACGAGATAAAAGAGGATTACAGGACAAACAATCGCAGGCAAATCTCATCTCTTATTCAATTGCTGAGATAAAAAATGAGAGACAGTAACACGGGCGGAGAGAGGAGAGGGGAAACAAAATACTGGAGCGAGTGCAGAGCCGGATTGGGTTTCATCATTTATTCAATAAGCAGGAAAAAGGAGAAAGACAGGCAGGGAGGGAAAGTGGGAGAAAGAGTGAAAGGACCTAAGAGGCTTTAAAAGACCCAGTAAGAAGTTTAATATCAGGTTTCCTAATCTTCTCCTTACGTTTCATCCCTCAGCCATCAGCTCCACAGCTGGCAAGCAGTCACTCGGGAGGGCGGGGCCTAACTGATACAATGAGGTAATTTGCATTCACTTATTCTATTCCTGTCCCTCGTCACATCCGGATTAATTATTGATGGAGTGATGAGTTGGTGGGGTGGGGGTGGTGGGGGGGAACAAAACATCCAAATCGCAAAGCAACTGTGGCATCAAGGAAGCACAAAGAGAGCAAAGCTTATGATGGGCGGGGCCACGTCACATGGGGCGGGATCAGCGCGGTTCCTGCATAGGAGCGTAACGAGTGCAAATCCGGAGAGAGGCCCTTTTCCGCTCAGGCTTTTCAGTGCGTCACAGTCAGCGGCGTCGCACTCGCACCTGCAGAGGGACACGGGTGCACGCGGGGACTCGTGAGTTGTTAACTCTCGTTAGCGGGTGGGAGGACCTTTGTGTATAAAGGTCATAAAAGTCTGATTCGATAAGATGATGATAATTCGGCGTTTGTTGCTGACCTTCAAACAATCAATCAATGAAGTAAATATTGACTGATTGATTGAAGGTCTACAGAAGTCTGATTCGATAAAATGATGATAATTCAGCGTTTGTTTGAGCCGTTGCCAGCAGTGACGCAGCAAAGGTCCTGACTGAATAATGCCGCGGCCTTTCTAATTTGTCTCCCAAGCTGCAGGGGAGGCCGGCTACTTGTTATCTGTTAACAGCTGCTCCACTCCCAATGACAAGGACCCACACACACACACGCGCGCACACATACACACACACACACTCACACTGGGTTGGGCTGCCAGATGCTGCCCAGACAAGGTAATTGAGAGGAGGAGAAGGACGGGACCGACACAAGGAACAGGAACAACGAGAGTGAAAAGTGCGAAAGAGAAAGAAAGATGCTTGTTAAGTCGCGGGGGAGAGACGTGGGGAGACGGGCGGGGAGACGGAGGGGGGGGTGCGAACCTGAAGACAAGGTGGTGAAAACTAGAGAATGGGGGGGCTCAGGTGACAGAGGACAGGAGGGGTTGTGAAGCTATGGATTATTTGGAGTTTCTTGATGCACACTTGAAATATTTCACTTTATTGAATTGAATTACAGAGAATTCTCATTTTTCGACCTGTAGCTTTAAGCCCGGCCTTTAAACCCACAAGGATGATACACGAGTTAGAAGCTCAGATGATGCACTTCTCTAAATCTAAAACGTACTTTTTTATTTTAATATTGCTAGTGCGGGTAAAAACTGGGCGTCAACAGCAGGGGTCCAGGTCACAACCGCCTCTGGTTCTAAGAAGGACTTTAAGCCCCCACGAGTGTGCGCAGAACAGATAGACACACAAATAGGCACACACACATTAGCTCTTTAAATGCTGTTTATACGGCTCAATTCAGTTCACAGTGGGCAAGCTGGGAGCAGCTTCACAGCCAATCCTCTAAATGCCCCTACTGTGTGTGCGTGTGTGTGTGTGTGCATGTGTGTGTGTGTGGATGATTTCGCCAATGGCAATATGGCAGTGTTAACTTTGCCAGCAACTATTCACATGATGGTTATATAGAGAGATATGACACACAGCACAGATTGAGTGATGCCGGTGGCTGGACCCTGAGTTTTTTTTTATCTAAGTGCAACACAACCANACACACACACAAGCACCATTCCTTTTGATACTTCCCTTGTTAGAATAAATGATTAAACGTGCCCCCGCCTGTTAATTTCATTATGATTTTGGGAGGGGGATGATAGAAAACAGTAAATTACCTCCCTGCTATTCCCAAAGCTTAAGTTTGAATAGATTTTCCACTGGGTGCATGCACACACACACACACACACACTTGATAGGCCTCCGTCTTGGCAGTGTGCCCTGTCTCTGTGCTCCTTTTGACAAACCAGGGGCATAATGGATCCCACATAACATGCTCACACAACACAGCCAACACACTTGTGTGGAAGCGGCAGGGAAAACACACACAAGCGATAATTGAGATGTTTCAGTAGCAGACAAGCAGCCAATCAGCTCATGGTGGTGGCGACGGCGGCCCATGTGCAGATATGCCGGAGCTTTGTGCCTCTGTGTCATGGGGAGACTGTGGGGCTCGAGTAATTAACATAACATAACACAACACATAACAACACATAACGTAACACACTGAGCTGAAACATCCAGAAAATAGACAGAGTTTCTTTTTCTTTTGCACTTCATTCATGTATTTTTTTCCTCCAATTCAAAAGTTACAGCTTAAATGAACACATGGACTTTGAAATTGCCACTAATGGTCAAAACTGTGCAAGTTGGTGGATGATACAAAAGGTGGCGTGTGATGTTGAACCATTTGACTATTTATGATAAAATAAGTTGCAGATTGTTGATTTATTTAAATTTATTCTGCACCTGAAAACTGGACTTAAAAATTGAGGATATAGGGGTTTAGTGATCTGGGCTTAGTGATCAAAGGCAGTGATGCCTAATCCACTCTCTGTGATTTGTCCAAGCAGCTTCCACAGGCTTCTCCACATCAGCCAGTGAGGATTTTTTCCCCTTTTCGCTCCCAATTAAGACTTCTGATGAATGCACACTGCATTTCCTTTGTTGTTGTTTTTTTACGAAGCCGTGAAGGTAAAAGAGGAAATCGAAGAACCAAAATGCAAGTGAAATCTCTCCTCCAATTCTTCCTATTGCTGCCTAGACTCACCTTTAGGCCTGTTACAATAATCAATAAACGATACATGACAACAGACCCAATAATTTTTGCAGCCTCAATATATTGCAACGTACATGCGTGTTTGTTTTCCTCGTCTCACCTTACCAAACAGGCTGGATGTCAAGAGGGTTCACTCTGTGCATCGGTCTCAGCACTTGGGCACATTGGTTTCATAGCCGGACGAATGGAGTGAGCCTTCCTGTCAGTCATCCACTATCTTTGTGTCATTGGTGGGAGGCGAGGCCGCTAGCATACACACA
Organism: Mullus surmuletus; assembly: GCA_903171835.1. Classification (NCBI taxonomy): domain Eukaryota; kingdom Metazoa; phylum Chordata; class Actinopteri; order Syngnathiformes; family Mullidae; genus Mullus; species Mullus surmuletus. Next base: position 22,268 of record CAESWR010001763.1, read on the forward strand.
CTGTGAGCCTCGTGAAAAGTTATTGACGTTCCAATTACAATGTTAAATACTCTTGAGAAATGATAGTTTATTGCTTTTTAAAGGCTGTACTTGCATTATTATGCCATTGCATTAGCAAAATGATCTCAAAATAATGTTGATAATAATACTGTTTATCGACAATAATTTGTGGGACAATATATCGTCCAGCAAAATTATTTATCGTGACAGGCCTAATCACCGTACAGACCCCCGGGTGGCCCCAGCCTCTTATTTGAGCCCTGCTGCTTTTCGGTCACAACTCCCACCAGATTAGAGAGAAATAAATGGAGGGAATGGGGGGAGCTGAGAGCGGCAGCAGTGTGTGTATGTAAAGTTGACAGGTGTTAGAGTTGCAGGGTCATTACCGCCATAATCACCCGGTAATGACACAGTGGGAGAGATGGGGGAAAAAAAACACTCCCCTCGCTCTCTTTCTGCCCCTCTGTGCGTCTGCCTCTCTTCACCTCTCCGTTTGACCTTGCAGCGATCAATCAGTATGCAGTGGATTCCTCGCTAATTACTGTTTGTGCACGACGAAATACTCAAAAATGCTGTGTAGCAGTCGTGACTCTCAGCGTTTTTGGTATTTGTGTGTGTGGGTGAGATGCCTCCCTTTCTGTCACCCCCCCCGTCCCATGTGTGCGAGGGGGCGAGCGGCCGAGCTAAACGGATGCGTTGGAATCGACGCATGACGAGCCCGCAGAAAAGCGGTTGTGACATGTTGCATGCTTGGTGGGCAGCGGCGTGACGCCATGTTGCGAGGACGCCCAATGCACGCGCACACACACATACACACGGTGAAGCAGCCTGTCACCATTGCATTAGAAGCTTTTAGCACTTCTCAGCAAGGCAGCCCAACTAAAGGCCGGCTGCAAAAAGACGACTCGCAAAGGCAGAGAGGAAGCACTCGCTCCATATTTCCTTCACGCTGTGGGGAATGGAACGTCAGGATTTATGAGCGAATTCCGAATTGTCGGACCGTGGACTGAGTAGAAAACAGTGTCGAGAGCTTCCTCTGGTGGGTTCCCAAGGCTTTGATGGTACATGACAAAGCTGTTAGCGGGGATATCGGACATGACATCAGATCTACTTTTAATATGTAGTCGCTTAGTGGTGATATTGCTTTTGTGCCGCAGAAAAGACTCATTTAATCACTTCTTTGTCTTCTGTGATCAAGAATACGAGCCTCGCATTGTCATGTGTTACTTATCTGCGTCATAGAGCCACCGATATATATCTCTGCGTACAACAACCTCGCTCAGAATCTTGGCAATGTAGATATTGCATACAATGGATGCAGGATTTAGGGCTTTCCACAGGCTGAACGACAGGAAGCAGGACTGATATGGACTCTAGTTATTGACTGGTAGTTGTTGGAGTCCATATTGTTGACCGCACATACCAAGACCAAGACTTTACGAAGACCACAGGAGATGTGCAACAAAAGCAGCCTATGCCTTATTTTTCTTTAAGCAGCACATTGCAACAAATCAACAAAGGTATTTATTATCTATAAAATAGGTCTTTTTCTTGACTTATGAAACCTGGGTACATAATGCTTGGTGCATAGGCAGCTATATCCACTCATGTCAAGCATTTGAGGCTTTTTATTGTTTCTACACCAAAATAAGATTTCTCAGGGGAATGTGCTGAAGTCAGATACATATATTTAATAAAAAGACAGAGGCTGCAACTAGGGGGATTTAAAAATGCCTTGGAGTCTAAGATGAGACCAGGACCTTGAAAAAGACTGGTCTTAGGACCATGACCAATCTCGAGAACTGCAACACTACTACCTCGAGTGCATAGATTGTTTACACATGTATGGTAATGCCCGGGTATTTGCCATCAAAATGCCATAGTGTTTGTCCATAATGGATTCTATCCTCTCCCAGTGGCTAATGGCCCTGCTATAATAGCAGCAAAGGTGCGGTGACTAAGCCTAATTAACCAGTGAAAGTCCATGCTGACAATTCTCGGTCACGCTGGCAAGGTTTTTAATGAACATTCCCGGTGTTAAAAGGAAAGCTCGTGCTTTCCATTTTGGGCTTTCAGCACCCACTGCACTCACAGAAACACGGAGGCACATCCCACTGAGGGGGATGAAATCACACAAGCCGAGGAAGTGAGAAAGGAAACGGCTCAGTCGGCCACTTACAAACTGCCTACAGACGCCTGACTGAGGAGGAATTATTTATTAGCAGTATCAGGGTTGTTTTACTGGTGTTATTCTGCGTGTGGTTCATGCATGAAAACAATCATTCGGGTTGTAAAATACATTTTTCTAAACGCATCTCGAGTGGGGACTCGGATTAGGCACCTTTCTTAGCTAACAATGTTTGCTGCTAATCAGGAGTAGTTTAAACCCCTCCCCTGTGAGTTGTATGTTTTTATTAGAAAATAAGCTCATAGAATTTTATGGAATGGTGTCTTTTGGGTCGCCTCTTTTGTCCACCGTCACAAATTAGATTTTGTTGTGCTCCGTGTAATTAAAATCCATCCATCTAGGGCGCATGTGTGGAGACTAACAGGTCTCTGGACGGGGGGAATTTATGGTTTAGATGGAGGCTGTTTGTGTGCTTATATGGGCTAAATTGGGAACAAGCAAATTGCACACAATTACGAGCGTACACAACCCAAAAGGCATGTGAAAAGAGAGGGCTCATTTTGAGGGATGATCGCGCCAAGTCAGCAGCAGATTAGAACCCTCTCCTCTTCTACATGTGCGTTTGAAAGCTGGCTCGTGTGGGGGTGTGTATGTGAGAGAATGCTTGTCAGCAATAAACAAATGTCTTTTTTTTTTGCCTGGGTAAGGGGGAAAAAAAGACAAGCAAGACAGAAGAAGCCATGTTGTCCGTGTGTGTAGCCAATTACTCTACGGGGAACTGCCCTCAGGCACAGAAAGCGTAGAAACACTGTCTCATGTGCCATTTTGCCAGAAAAACAGTGAATCTGCCGAGTGACAAAGACGCCCGGGTCCTTTTGTCACTCTACAGAGGATGAAACCTCGATAAATAAGTCTTTGTTTTTCTGTGGAGGGAAGAAAAAAAAAGAATGCACAACGCGGCTTGTTATGTGCGCTCACTGGCCACATAATTACTGAAGCAAAGAGTAATAATTAAACAATTAGCTGTTGTGGGGAAAATTATTTGCACAGTGTAGTGTAGAAGTATGCCAAAGTGTTTTGGACCTCGGGTTTGAAGGGGCAGTTGGAATGTGTGTGTAGCGCTGTGAGTAAAAATACCAATTAGTTGCACAGCCTAATGTGCATGAACTGAACTCAATTAGAAGTAGTTCGCTTCATTTATTATTCCCATAAAACTTACTGCAGGTGCAACTGTGTGTAGTTGTGTGTGCGCAGTGGGACCATGTGCTTTTTGTTCTGCATTTGTATCTGGCATTCAGGATTAATCACCCAAACACAGACACACATACATAGATTGAAGAAAATACTACACAGGTTCACGGTCTGGTTGCTTTTGCCTCTGAGAACAATATAAGGTGACATTGTTTTGGCTGTGCGGTGTTTGCTTGGGTGTGTTTGCTCACTTTCCGTGCGTCCTCAGGGGCTTCTAAAAGAAAAGCAGAGTAAAATCCATTTATAAACATTATTTTTATTTATACGGTGGCTTTAAAAGGCTCCGTCTCAGCTAAATGGGCTCCAGGTTGCTCGTCGCTGGAGTTGTACGGAGGTTGGTGGGCCATGCAAGCACGACTTATGCTGCTAAATTTAATATGTAGAATTTTATGTAATGTCTAGAAGTGCAGCCTGTGTCAATGCTGCCTTTAAACAGGGCGGCAGTTCCCATGGAAGCGACACTGACATCACAGTGAAGTGAAGCAGGCAGCGACAATACAACACCATAATACGATTTCAAAAACCTAATGATCAAAAAGGAAAGCAGCGGCTGTGAAGGATGTCGCATTCGCTTAAACCTTTGAATTCTACTCTGAGATAACCCTGCTGAGAATAATGTTTTGTTTTTTTGTTTTTTTAAAATACATTCCTACTTTTGAAGTTTTCCTTGGGTATATTTGACTGTCACTACACAATACAAAATCCCATATCAAAAATATGCACATCAAGAGAATGAATAAACATAGATTCTTGAAAATTCCAATGCGCTTTTGGCAAGGAAGCCCACACTGCTGTCAGTAAACACCTTTTTCTCAAATTTGTGTTGGGTGTGAGGGGATTACATAACACTTTCCAACCTCACAGGGGCCTTAAAAATGACAGACAGGCTGGAGATCTATCAGATGACGCACCTTTCATGTCTTTGTTTGTGACTCGAAATAGCAAGTAACAACATAGATAACACGCAAGTTAAAAAAATGCCACACAGAGATGTCTGAACTTCATTTCTGTGAGTAGTTTTGGTTAACACAACAGAATCTTGAGTAAATATTTAATGAGTCACATAAATGACAACTACCTCAACAAATATTATTAACTAACCATTATCTGCTAATAAACATACGAGTCATTTTCTTAATCAAATGAGTTTAACTTACCTTAAGTATATGTTGTACTAACACAGTGCCTATACCTAATATCGTACCTCTGTCTTGTCTCACGACCTTGATGAGTCGTGCTAGCAAAGGAAAATGTGTGTTCTCCTAGACTTGGTGATGTGCTTTGTAGAGGCGGATTTAAACTCTTTGGAAATAAAGATTGATCAGCTTTTGTGGCTGCTCTATGCCCCTTTACAGGTCATATGACTTAAAACTATCTATTGCCCTTCATCTTCTCTCGGATAAGCTCCATCTGACCCAAATCAGAGAAAGAGTATGGGAGCGATTGGCAATGTTGGTAATGTGTCAGTATTGTTGTCTCTGCCATGTCTCTCACCACCTCTTGTCAGACAGCCTTTGCTGGACCAAGGTTTGCAAAGTGGGTCACCAGCAGTCTGACAAGCAAGAAAAAAACCCAGTAAATGAAATTGAAGGGAATGCTCTTCCGAGTGTTGCTTTGTGGCACAAATTGCCGGTGGTAACAGAAAAGGTGGAGACAAACTTGATGTCGGCGAGACAAAGATATTCTCATAGAGGTGGGTAAGTAAACGTTCCTTTTCAGACAGAGGTGCAGTCGCCCTCAGCGTCCGCCTCGATGACAGCCAGGGACTGAGGCAGCCGGAGAGACAGGAGAAGGTCGAGCGAGTGTAATGTCATCTGCGAAAGTGAGAGAGGTGGAGGCTATGACCTGTGTATGGCTCACAGTGCTTGACACGATGACTGTTAACAATGTAATTACATCACTGTCTGGCAGGCAGCCCAGCCCTGCCTGAACCAATATAATACAGCCAGCCTGGGCGGAGGGAAAGTCTTACAAAGAGAAAGACAGCAAAGACACAAGCCGGCATCACTGTGCTGCCCCATCCAATTCAGAGCAAGACTTTCTACTCCCCTGCAGGGCTCAAGACTCATCAAAGCAGGGGAGAGGGGTTATTTTTAGCCCCAGCACTGCTACTTCTACACAATTATTTCAGTGTTGCTAGCAGATGTCTTTCAAAGTGTGCCGGGGAAAATGGTTCCACCAACTCTTTGGAAATCATGCCACCTTTTACAACAAGAAACACCATCTTCCTAAAAAAGAGAGGGTAGAAGTCATGAATAATACAACTCTCACTAAGTTCAGTGCAGGTTTTTAAAAAACATTTTTGCAGCTAATTGGTTTGGTGTAACTTTTGAAGGTCGGTAGAGGGGTGGATCAACACTGTGAAGATTTCACTGCAAAAGCAGAGGTAGCCAAGGCCGAAACGCGAAGTAATTGTCTCAAGTGGATAAAGGAACATTACAGTCTTAGTTAAAGACTTGAGGACTGAAAAGGGATCATTTCCTTCAAGTGCTGCTTCTCGGTAGCCGGTAGCATGGTGGAAGGATTAACCCATTAGGGATTCCCCCAGTTAAAATTAGCTTTGGGACCCGGCTAAATTTGCCTTTTGTGGTAATTTGATTTAACTTAAATTCATTTGAGCTCCGGTTTGAAACAGGGTCTGTAATTAAGATGGACAAGATGAGTAAAAACCCACATTTAACAGCTTCACACGGCGACCAATTCAGGAAATTTGAAAAAATCCTTTCAAGCAAATAGTGTCATCAGTTGAGGGTCAGTTAGCTGGTTATTATGCATAGAGGCAGACAGCCACTGGAAACCAGATGGTAGGTACCCTTTATATAATGCATGTATGGATTATTATGCAATATTAGTACAGGGATTAACGAGAATATGTCATACAAAGGTTTATGAAAGGGCTTAAAGGTGGGTTATAGGCAGGATGAAAACGTCAGATCAGGGGGTTGGTATTGACAGTTAGTTACGGACAGAGCATTTTAAAGCAGCTTAGTGTCGGAGTATTACCCTTTAACCCCAGAGACAATATAGAAGGAAACCCCCTTCAAGTTCAAATGAAAGGATAGCATGAGACGGGGCCCAGCTACATCACGATTGGATTGTTCTGATTGATTGTTTTCACCGCCGAGCACACCGCGCGGCGCTTGGATACCCTCTGTGGCGGATCATACGCGTCGTTTGAGATCGGGAAACCTGCACATACGCACGTAAAGAAGCACCTGTGTTTGGGCGCTGCTTTGTGTGTCTGTAAATAGATGTACTGTACGCAGTTCAGGGGGCAGGTCAGTGATGCTCTGGGTTCAGCGGGCTCAGCTCCGTCGGGGGGGTTGGCAAACACTCTGACAAACACGCGACAGCCAGTGAACCTGAACAGCCTTCGGGCCAGAATAAAAACAACGGTAAACCTCCATGTTAGCCGATTGTTTTTATATCACACCGCAGATGCTATTCAGTGGAATAGACAAACCTCAGTAGTTAAAGACCTGGTTTCCCAGACCAAACACGTGTATGAAGTACGTCCAGCGTACTTCACTGCTAATAAGACTTCTTTAGTATTGATACAAATCTCAAACGTTTTGGGATGGATTCTGGCGCTGTGGTTAAATATTCCTTAACAATTTGGGCGTCGGTTAAAGCGTCTGGTGCTAATGCCCAGTGATTCGGCGATCTGGTTGGCTGCATCCAAATTACAGACTGGCGTTTAGATGGAAGTAATGAGTCAAAGTGAGAGAAATAGATTTGTTTTTTTGTGTGTATGTGTGTGTGTTTAGCTGTTGTATCACATCAGCAATCAAAAGCCCATTTGGATCTTGTTTTCATCTCATACTGTTTTTTATTCCCTCACAATTTGCGTTTATCTATAATTTTACCCAGAAATCTAAAGAACCAACAAGTAAGATCACAAATGAATCGACAAAATTTGGGATTTTGGTGAACTTTTTATTTCGTCACTGTTTTTCTTCCCTTCCAAATTTCTCTCTTTTTCCTTGGTCACAGATGTGAACTTGGCTTCGACACAGACTCTTCCGTCCTAGATAACACACACATGCACACACACACCATCATGCACACACTGCCGTGGAATACATTCTGGCCTATTTCTCAAAATAATGGGATAGGCTGTGTGCGCCTGTGTACTTGTCTGATGTCCTTTGAAGTCCACTGACATTTTATGGAGAGATACATAATTATGCACA
>CAESWR010001764.1:45038-56579 GCA_903171835.1 Mullus surmuletus
GTAATTCTGATCCTGCTGGTCCTAGCGAGCATTTATAATTATCCTTTAGCCTTATATCCCCTTCCTCTATTTGTTAGCCCTTTTGTGCAAAGGAGGGCTACATAAAACTTAAGCTGCAGTCTCTTAAAGTCTTCCAGCTTATTATATTTCTATGACTTGACTTGACTTGACTCGACTCTCACAAAAATGACTTGGGACTTGCTTGAGACTTGCATATGTGTGACTTACTCCCATCTCTGGCTCACACACACACACACACACACACACACACACACACACACAAACAACCCACCACCATTTTGTCCTCCAACCTCATGGTGACCATCTTGGACCGACCATGTTTCTTTGTCAATAAATCTTGTTCCTTAACCGATGGTGCACCTGTTTGGTTTGTGCACATTTTGCACATGAAGAACGTGAGAAGCAGACCAGTGCTCGATTTCACATGTTCCATTGCCTTTGGTATTAATTAGTGTCTTTTCCAGGCATTAATGCCGTAACTTTGAGATCATAACTGAACTGATGGTTCCCAGTTTTTGTGCTGGTGCCCCATAAACACCAAAGGTATAATAATGAACAGTTATTATTATAATATGATATTCATAATGAACACAATTCCAAATTATTTATTTCTGCCATCGATTGATGTGCGCATGACACACAGTGCAGGGTTTACTCACCGAGCCCCAGAAGCAGGAGGAGAAGAGGAGGACGAGCCATGGCTGCCATTCAGCCTCTGAGGAGTGTCCTCCTGCTCCAACACTGGACGCTCTTATACTGGTTCCTCACTGTGCTGCTGCTCCTCACACACCAATCAGCTGCAGACACTCACTGTCGTTACCACATTAGGTCAAAAGATCTGCCTTCATCTGACCTTCCTATTTCCATTCAGAGTTTCCTTCTAGCAATCTCTAACATCTGTGATGCAAAACAGAGTATTGAGAAAGTTCACCTATAGAATCTAGAGGATCGTATGAAGATGTAGCAACTCTCCTCTCTGAAGCTCCTTTCCCAGTGAGCCAAAACCCGGGGAAACACCCGGGTGGTCACCACGGGTTCCTGCCAGCAGTGGGAAAGGCTCCAATGTGCATCAAGACCTGGTCAAACATCTCTGCAAGCCACACTGGTTTTATTGGCTCACTGCATCCGCTGGCATCGCATCACCTGTGTCTTAACTTCCTATGTGAATATTTCTTTGATCATGTATTACTGCTCATAGAGAGTAGGGAAGAAAACAACATCAACGTAAAAGATGTCATTGCAGGTGCTTCACACAAGCATGTGTGTGTGTTTGTGTGTGTGTGTCAGTGTTGTGCAACAGGTAATTTTGTTTGGCTCTCTTTGCAGAATTGGTCGCCATGTTAGCAGCTGTGTTTTTCACGTCCTCTTGTCGTGGGAAAGTCTACCTGTCGAGTCTCCCACTGACCGGCCATGACTGCGTCTTTTTGACACTTCATACAAACCTGTGCTGTTTCGCCTCTTCATCGTGACTTGTAGATTTGACATGTTGATTTTACTCAACACACGGAGGGACGGCCAGTCATCTTCCCAGCCGAGGGGACGGAGAGACAGACTTCATACTGAGATAACATCATCTGAGGTCAAACCATAACTTATTGTGAAACCTACAACACCTTTTCAGAAAGTCTTCCTTTTTGTCCGGTCGAAGGTCTGGAGGAAGGTCTCTCAAAGTGTCCATGAGGGTTTAGGACACGTCCATCGCTCTGTCTCTCTGTCAGGCTCACGGGCCTTGAAATCAAGGTTTTGGTGCAGGCTGCACTTTGCTGCTGTGTCGAGGAGTTTCTGCAGGGAAGTCCCTCTCGTAGCTCCCGTGTGGCGGTTTGAAAACGGGGCTCCATACTGCCTTCGTTCTACTGACGCCACTGTTGCTTAGCAGATCAAACAAACAGGCCAAGAAAAGTAATCTATTTTTTGACTTTTTTGGTGGCCGTGTTTAGGTGCACAGACATACACACACACACAACTCCTCCTCCTACACCTCCTGCCATCAACGCAGCTATTTCCGTTTCTCTGATCGTCCACTGACGTCACTTCACAACTCCTGCAGCACATTAATATGCATGTACTCATTTGCATTGACCATATATGGTCGTGTTTTCCTCTTTACACACAGTTTGATACATTTTGTGCGTGTACGCGATTTTCTGCGTACGGCAAATTTAGTGGCAAATTTACAGGCTTTGATAAATGAGGCCCCAGGACTGTGCTGTGTTTCTCCAACAATGGAGCCTGGATTACTCCAAACATCAAGGCTCTACTTACGGCGAAGAAGAGGGCCTTTAAATCAGGAAACAAGGATGAGCTGAAGGCTGTGCAGAAGATACTGAGGAGGAGGATCAGAGAGGTGAAGGACATCTACAGGAGGAAGATGGAGGATCAGCTGCAGCAAAGAAATGCCAGTGGAGTCTGGAGAAGCCTGAAGACTGTGTCCCAAATCGCATACTTCCATGCTCAATATTTAAAATTTTGAGTATGCGAGGTCAAAATGAAACATAGTATGTACCATCCTCTTCAGCCACCACACTGCAGACTTCCCGTCCAGCAGAAGTTCTTGGATGACTGCAATTGAACTGCAATTGTCCGCCTCATCGCAGACGGGAACGACAGAGACTACGGAGCAGTGACGCAGGACTTTGAGGACTAGCGCTGGTGGAACTGCCTCCAGATCAACGCGGGGAACCAAAGAAATGCTGGTGGTTTTCCACTGGTGACAGCGGTGAACATCCAGAGAATGGATACTGTCTTATAAACACCTGAGTGTTCACCTCAACAACAACCTGGACTGGACTCACAACACAACTGCACTTATCAGACTTCATCTGCTCAGGAGAGCGAGGTCTTTGGGAGTGCAGGGGTCACTCCTGAAGACCTGAAGAGCAGCCATCTTTGGTGGCGTGGTCTGCTGAGGGAGCAGCAGCATCTCCACGGCTGACAAGGAGAGACTTGACAAGCTGATCCACAAGGCCAGCTGGGTCCTGGGAGGCTCCTTTAACCCGCTGGAGGTGGGAGGAAGACGGCGGCTCCGCAGCTCCTTCCTTCCTGTCAGACTCAACAATCAACAGTGCTCCCAGTACACTACACACACACACACACACACACTTCAATTCATGTCCATTATCAAGACCCTATACTGTGATATTGTTTGATACTGTTTGTTTGTATTGCTGCGTGATCCTCTGTTTTGCTGCTGTAACTCTAGAGTTTCCTCACTGTGGGACCAATAAAGGATTTTCATCGTGTTTTCATCTTATCTTAACTCTACTCCTTTCTCACGTTCATCAGCACATTTTGTCAAAGATCTGCCTTTATCTGTCCTTCCTGTTTCCACTTTGAGAGCGATCTCCTAATATCCATGAGGAAAACGCGGCACCAACTAAGTTCCCCGTAGACTTCAGAGGATGGTATGAAGATATAGCAGCTCTACTGTCTGAAGCCCCTCTCTTGCTGCCCCCTCAGCCAGGACACCAGGAGACAAGTTTCAGTGGTGCAAAAATAACTTTAACATCTCCGGAATGAAATCATGATAGAAATAATGTTTGTTCTTTGTTATAAAAACCATAAGCTCTGGAAGAAAATACGTTTTTGGGTTCTGCTGGACAAATAAATAACTAGAAATAAGAAATAATATTAATAATATTAATAATAATATTAAAACCAGGATGTTTTCATCACTTTCTGAAAAAACAAAAAGACAACTTTACTAAATTAAAAATACAGCTAAATTAAATGGTACAATAGTCACAGAAAATCTGCATATTGAGCCTCTGCACCCACTGACACACGGCAGAGGAAAGGTCGCCCCCTGCTGTTACGACTCCACCACTACCTCATAACAACACGGTGCAACAACTCAGTCATAACACGTGTAACCAACCACCACACAAATGAAGAGTCAAACAACCAGAGCCTTCACATCTCAACTCATGTTATACTTACTCATGTAAGTACAGTGCAGTAGGTACAAAGGGAACGGGACTGCCAGCAAAAATAAAGAAAACAGGTCACATGACATATAATAAAACCAGAACAAACTAAGGAAACAAAACAGGAACACCTTTAGCTGAGTTATTTTGTGTTCTTAATGAATCTGATTTAAATCATTTCTTCATCGTACACGTTTCCCAGTTTCAGAGATAAAAAGAAATGACACAGGTTTTTATTTTCACACAGCACCTTTGTACTTGCTGTTGCAGTCGAACAGCACAGTAGTTATTTCTGGCTGCACACAATTGGTTAATCTCCATTTCTTCCTGAGTCAGCAGTGTGGGTGGGCTTTGCATGGGGCAGAGGGCTGGAGGAAGGGCTCAGCCCACTGAACAGACTCTACATAGACTATAGAATTCTGAGATACTTCTTTTTCTTAGTAATAGTTTGATTCATTAGACAAGATTGTTCTGTTTAGTTAGATGTTAACTTTTAGAGTCTCGTGTGTCTGTTTTTGCCCATTGTTGGACTAGACAGAAAAAAAAACATGAATAAAGGCTTCAACAGAATAACTGTCTTTTCCCCACTCGACAGTTTGTTCCTGTGTGTGTGTGTTTGTCTTTATGACATGGTGGGGTCCAAGGCCTGACAGCACATTCACATTATGGGGACCAAAAACTTTATGGGGACCAAAATGCCAGTCCCGACAAAAATGACTATATATTCACTTATAAGAAGGTCAGTATAGTGTCCTGTCAAAGTTTCAGAGAAAATCTCACAATACATTAAAACCACCAGTTCTGTGCTTAAGTGTGTTTAGGAGGTTTTACACAGTAGTGGTTGAGAATGTTACTGCACAATCACACACCCGTAAGCACACTACTGGAAGTCTTTAGCTCATACAAGTCACATGCTTCTATCACATGGGAAAATGGGGTTGCTTGGATAGAAAAAGTGTGACATTTCAGGCGGGTGGAGACGGGTCTCCACAGACTATGAAAAAAACAAACACTCCTTCACTTAGCACTTCGAAAAGACAGCATGGAGTCAATTACCAAGCCTCCGAATTTCGGCCAATTCACATGGAAGCGCATCCCCTCTTTCCATTTTATTTATGTTTGTCTTAGATAAGATGATGAAGATAATGACCTGGTTTTCATTGATGGGGGAATCAATCAGTTTACACTGGACAAGTGTACCCTAACCTCGTGATCTGTGGCGGCTCGGCGGCCATGTTGAGGGTGCGGTGGTTCGTGGCTGGATGTGCGCGGCTCATCACTGAGAGCGTGGCGGTACGGGTCTGATGTGCGCTGACAGCGGGTGGATGTGAGCGGCTCACGGCTCGCGGCTGAGGTACGGGGCTGGATGTTCCCCTGATGTTGGATGTGCGCAGCTCGTCACTGAGGGCGTGGCAGGTACGGGGGTGGATGTGCGCAGATTGCCACTGGGGGGGGGGGGGGGATGTGCGGCTGGGAGGGGCGGCAGGATGTGAGCCAATCCACTGCTGATCGCAGCCGAATGTGACTTTCCCACGTCCTGCGCTACTCCGGCGGCGTGGTAAACAGACTGGATTGCCACGCGGTCACATCACACGGCGTTCACGTCCACACAGCCATTTAAATGTGGCTTGGTGGTGATTCCATTACAGTCCAATACAATCATTTGTTAGCAACACCCCAGTTGTCTCTACCCAACTACAACATCCAGAGTTTGACTTAAAAATTCTTACTGTTTAAATGTATGAATATGTGGCTCTCTAATTTTAAGGCAGCACTGTATATTTATCACAGGATTAATAGTGGCAACAATGAGGTGCAGGATGGCCCCTCAAACAGAGGCAATTTAACATGCAGCCAAAGTGCTCGACTAGACATTCAGCAGTGTAACATTGTCTTTATGCGTGCACTACGTCGAGGGTTTTTTCAAAAGCCCATTTCGGAAAAGGAGATTTTGTGGTGGAATACAGAGGGGAAATTGATCAATTCTGAAGAATCTCAAAGTAGAAGGAGAATATATCATCAAAGATGCAATTGTGGCAGCTACAAGTGGAGGGGTACAACTATGGTGAGGGTACCTTGAACCAATTGTTGCGCGACAACGCCACTCTGGGAATTTCACCCAGAGAAATCACGGGTGCACAGGTCAGAACTCCAAGCCAGAGATGTGGTTCCACAAAAGTATAATTTTATTGTAACGATGATTAAAATCTTCAGTAAAACACCATTCACACAGGGAGGGGAGGGAAAAACAAAACAAATCAGTGCCGAGGCTTACTGAATGGGGGAAACTAGTGAAGGCAGGGTGGGGAGCCACCAAAATCAAACCACACAAAATCACCCAAACTCACATGACACATATGGTTGTGAAGAACCAATCCCAGGGGCACAGCACACAAAGGAAAAGGGGGGAGGATACTACCACCACCAGTCCACCAGCACCACCACCGGGCCTCAGCCACTGGAAAAGGAGGGGGGGAAGGGGAATAACACAATTACTGCGGTCACACAACAGAAACCAGGAAAATAAGAATAAGCATTGTAAGTCTGTCCCACCACACCCCATTTCTCCACACTTAATTTTTACTAAAGTTGCACTTCCTTGTACGGCTCACATAGAAGGCCTCACACCATTTTTAGCAATAACATATAATCCTTTCTAAGTATCATATTCTTTATAACTCACATGTGTCACATGTAACCTTTGCACTCAGATATAACTTCACTTAACGAATGTGCACCAGCTTTCCCAGGGTTTGTGCTAGACTTTCATCTCAATACAGGGTGGAGGAGGCTGGCACTACCAGCTGCAGTGAGCGGAGATCTCCTCGGAAGGAGAGGAAGACGACCTTGAATCCCTAGAAGCTGCATATCACAATCAACGGAGAATGACGCAATCAATCGGCACACACTAACAAAAAGCTGGGTCAGGGAAAGAGAGAGGCAGTCGGACTTCGTGAACCGACACTGACTGTTATGGGTTAGGGGAGCGAAGCATCGACCCAGAGCTCTGTAACTTTTCTCAACTTCTGTTAATAAACATTTTTGAAGATCATCTACGGCTCGGACTCAGATAAACGAACACGCAGGGCGGATCGACACATAGCCACCGAGTAGGGGGATCCAGCCCAACAGCAACTAATAAGAGAACCAAAAATGAGTAAACATAAACAAATTCAAATGAAAGAAGCTAGGTAAACGAAACCAAGAAAAACTACTTTAACTTAAACACAATGAAATGAAACTGAAGCAATTTTAGGGCAGTCACACAACTTAAACCAGGAAAATAAGAATAAGCAACTAAGAGAACCAAAGATGAGTAAACATAAACCAATTCAGATGAAAGAAGCTATGTAAATGAAACCAAGAAAACAACTAACTTAAACACGACAAAATGAAACTGAAGTAGATAACTAAGGTAGAAAAAGAAAACTGAACAAAACAAAAGCGCTTTGGTTCAATTGAAGGAGACCAAAATAAATCAACCAAAAACAACTTAGAACCAAAGAAAAACGGCTAAATAACCAAAACAAATATTACTACACCCATTAACCCCAATCAAGAAAATAAACTAATACAAATTAACCCATCCCACAAGAAAATGATACAAAAGAACCCCATAACACAATTAAGACAGGGGTTAGCGGCGAAAGTGCTGCGGTTCCCCCGTGGTGGCGTCAACGGCCAACTGAGCCAGCGGCAGATGGACCTGGATTGGAACAAAGCAGCAGCTTTCTGGAGATGTCGCTTCAGTGGCGGTGATTATAAAACACGTGGATATCCTTTCCCTCGTTGCGGGCTGCAACCCTCATGTGCGTGGACGCACACACGCCGGAATGCACGCACACACACCAGAGGAGGTGGAGGGCAAGGGTGCGAGAGAGACCCACGGCAGCTACCGGCAATCCACCTGCTAGCACAAGACCTTAGCCAGCCACCAGCACTCACTGGTGCGGATAGAGAGAGGACACCTACCACAGTTCATCTGAACAGGACACACAGTTACGCCGGAGACAGCCGCCGCTCTGCAGCGCAACATTACGGCTGTCAGCAGATCATCAGCACAACTCACGTCTTAGCAGCCACACAGACACGCACACCCAACCCGGAAGCGACACAGCAGAGGGCAAAAAGGAGGAAGTTGGAGGGGAAGTGCCGCTTTTATACCTTGCCCCCAATGGCCGTTCATGGCGCTCTATCAAGCAGGCACTGGCATGAACTTTACTAAATAAACAAATATCCATGCTGCCACACAATGTTTTCATGTTTGATTTCTTCTGGAAAGAAAGAACATGGTGGTAAGTCTCAGGACTTTCTCAGATTTTTTTTTCACATTTGTTATTGTCATTGTATATTTGTCAGTCCATGATTCAACCATTATGAGCATCAGTATTGCAGTTTTTCTTCCATACATCATAGAAAATAACTGGCATGTCACATGTCTATAGCCCGGTGCTTGATTTAACAGCCTTGCTTAATTGGTAGATGGGAGCCGACTTTATGAGCAACCTTTGTTTATGTTTCCATTACTTTCCATTACTTTGTGAAGCACACTGTAATGTTGGACAAAGTGCTGCTTAAAGTCAGAGATGTAAATCATTGAGGTGACTTTCTGGCAGCCTAATTGGTGATTTTTTAATTAAATTTTTTTTTTCACTTAGATTTTTATTGAGTTTTCACAAATGGGCAAAAAACAATACAACAAACAAGGTACAAGTTAGAGTAACAATAGTAACACTAACATACTGTCTGGAGATGCTACTGTTCAGTCCACTGTTCCTTTTAGCGTTCGTTCAGTTGGTGTCACGTCTCATGTAAATGTTCCATTTTTCCCAGTTCCTTTCAAATACGTTCTCTTTGAGTCTCAGCAGGTATGTCAATTTTTCCATAACATGGATTTCCTGGACAATTCCCAACCACTGCTCCTGGTTTGGAGTGTTCACACTGAGCCAGTTTCTTGTGACCGCTTTCTTGCTTGCTGCAAGTAATATTTTAGTCAAGTACAGATCTTCTTTCATTACAACCTTCTCAATATTCCCAAGGTATATCACTAGACAAGTGTTTGGGATTTCATATCCCAAAACATTTTTTACAACAGAGTTAACATTTTGCCAGTATATCCTAATTTTTATACAATTCCAGAAGATGTGTGCATGGTCTGCCTCAGTGCTCCCACATAATCTCCAGCAGTCTTGTTGCATAGCGAGTTGCCTAGATTTTATTTTTGGTGTTATAAAATAGCGAGTTAGCTTTTTCCAGCAGAACTCCCTCCATATTAAAGAATTTGTTGATGTACATTGTGTCTCACACATATGATACCACTCCTCCTCTTGTATTTGGATTTTTAGTTCTGCTTCCCATTTTGCTTTTATATAAAGTGTTGATTCCTTCCTACTCTCACCCAAAGCTCGATAGAAAGCAGAGATGGGCCGAGACCCCTTCTGTTTGTATGAATCGATAATAATTCCAATCACCTTATTTATAGTTTCATTTGACCTCATCTCTTTTGTGAAATACCCTCTCAACTGCAGATATCTGTAAAATTCTTTGTTTTCGAGGCTGTACTTTGACTTTAGATCTTGGAAACTTAGAAACTGTCCACCTTCTGAAACTGTACATATTGCAGTCACACCTTTTTGTGTCCATCCTTTGAATGCTGGGTCGTACATCCCTGGCTTGAACTTTAAATCATACGCAAACCACGCTGGATTGCATATATCCCTCTTAAGTTTGTATTTTCTTACCACAGTGCTCCATATTTCAAGTGTAAATGCTTCTATTGGGTTCATAGTATGTCTCAAAGCACCTATCAAATGTTTATCCCCCACCAGTATCTGGGTTTGAAAACCCTGTACTTCCCTTTCCATTTCTTTCCATTTAGACTCATGGTCAGGTCTACACCAACAGGCCAAATACCTGAGTTGAGCTGCATAAAAATATTCTGAAAGGTTAGGTAAAGCCACCCCCCCCCCCTCGCTTTTAGGTAGTTGAAGTGTCGTAAATGTTATTCTTGGTTTTTTACTATTCCAAATGAATCTAGAAATCATCTTGTCCCAGGCTAAACATTTGTTTTGGGGGATATTAATTGGAAGAGCTTGAAATAAATATAGCAATTTAGGTAAAAAGTTCATTTTGACTGTCCTTATTCTAGCACTGAAGTCTAACGGGAGGGTAGACCACCTTTCAAAATCTTTTTTGATGTTTTTTTCAATTTCACTATAATTCTTTTCAAACATGTCGGGTGTGTTTTACTCAGAGTTACACCGAGATACTTCATTGTTTTAGAATTCCATTTCAAGTTATATGTATCTCTTATTTGTCGAGATGGGGAATAATTTAACGAGAGAATTTGAGTTTTTGATATGTTGAGTTTATACCCTGAATAGTATTCATCATTTTCCAGAAGAGACATTAGGTGTGGGAAACATATATCTGGTTGTTCAAGAAAGATAATGATATCATCCACGAAAAGGCCAATGATATGTTCAGTCCCCCCTACAGTGACACCCTGCAGTTCCCCACTCTGCCTTATTGCCTGTGCTAAAGGCTCGACATATAGAGCAAAAAGAGTGGGAGACAGACAGCATCCTTGTCTTGTCCCCCTCTCCAACTGAATTGAATTGGACAAGCTTCCATTTACTCTGATCTTAGCTGTGGGCTCTTGATACATGGTTTTAATACATTGGATTACCTTTACATTGAAGCCAAATCTCTTTAATACTTCATACAAGAATAACCAACTAACACTATCAAACGCTTTTTCAGCATCCAAACTAACCAGAATTGTACTTGTACAACTTTTTGGGGCATTGTCTAGAATATGGAGGGTTCTTCTAATATTATCGTGTGTTTGGCGACCTTTAATAAAACCGGTTTGGTCTTCATCAATCAAATCTGGTATGTAGGCCTCAAGTCTTTTGCAAATAATTGATGTTAATAATTTGTAGTCCACATTTGAAAGTGAAATCGGCCTATAGTTTTTGCAGTCTTCTCTATCTTGGCCTTCTTTAGGTAAAACGGTAATAATCGCTTCCTTCCACGATGGGGGACCAAAATTACATAGAACTAACAATAAGTTCACTTTTTTCTTTGTATTAGTGCAAAGAAGAAGAAGTAAATTATAAAAATCTTTATATGCAATGAATTGTCCTTTTACTAAATATATTATGAACAACCTAAGAGTTTTTAAGATTAATATTTCAACAACACTTTCAGCCAGTTAACATTTATTTAAGTGCATTATGCATAAAAACTGATCACAGTGATTGTACAATGCTGCTAAACATTTATTGACAGTTTTGTGGAAGCTAAAACACTGTCCTGCATGTTAAAATACATCAAACACATCAAAATTTATAAATGATTTAAAATCCATTTTCCACATCTGGGAAGCAATTCTGAACACACGAACTGACTCCACACATTTGAAATGTGGCAGCTGTTTTAAACAAACATTTGATAAAGTAAATGTGTCCCCTTCCTTGTTAATGCATAACATGTATACATGTAAAAAACATACAACATACATAACATATATGGCATGCATAAGAAATATTCTCAATACTCAACAAAACTCTCTGTTGTAAATCTGTTACTGACT
>CAESWR010001764.1:68773-82647 GCA_903171835.1 Mullus surmuletus
GGGGGGGGGGGGGGGGGGGGGGTGTGGCTTCTGCTCACAGCCTGAGACCCTGGCCCATTTATTTGTTGAGTGTCCACGTCTGGCTCCGCTCTTTGTGTTGTTGAGCTCCTGGTTTCAGGGGCTTGGGGAGGTGTTTTCATTTGTTTTGTTTATCTTTGGTCCCAGGTACTCTGCCAGGAAGAAGTCCATCCACAGCCTGATGAACTTTCTTTGTGGGACTGCGAAGCTGGCCATTTGGCTGATGCGGAGGAACCGCCTGCAGAAGCAGGGCTCTGTAGACCCAGCAGCCATGCTGCCGAACAACTTGGAGACCTTTAGTGGGGTCTGGACTGGGGGGGGGGGCTCTGTGCTCTGTAGGGGGAGCTGGGGCTGCACTTTTAGTTTGCTATATTGTTTGTGGTCCTCAATTGTTGAGGACATTATGAATTATATTTTGTATTAGCATTTTTGTTTGTTTGTTTGTTGGAATTGGTCCAATAAGGGAACTTTAAAAACCAAAACCTCTCCTCTCCTCTCCTCTCCTCTCCTCCGCCGCAGCTAGCAGCTGTGACACCACACGGCTCACATCCGCACTAGTTTGGAAAATGTCCTTAAAACAAATGGATGCTGGTGTGTGTGAGGCTGTGTGTGTGATTGATGATGATGTGAGTGTCTCCTCTCTGGTAGGAGGCTGAGAGGAGACACCAGTGAGGGACATCATCACTCATCAACATTTGACATGAAACTTTGGTGTTGAAGTTTCTTTGTTCATTGCAGAAATAAAAGTTTTGTTTTATGTGATGGACTTGTTTTCACACCTTTTTTAATGAGAAATAACCAGCTGACTCCTCCAGAAGTCAGCTGGTTAGCCTTACAAATTACATTTACTGAATTTTGAAGTCTCCTCCCCTTTATGCCTCATTTTTTGGTTTTGGGAACGAATATTGAGAAAATTATTTTTATTATTCTTATTGTGCGAGGCGAGCCGCAAATTATAAATCATATTTATTTTGTATCTATTTAATTATTTTTATTTAAGTTTTTATGCATTTCATTTTATATTTCTTTAATATTCAGTTCATTTAGTTATTAGTTATTTTTGTAATTACTATTATTATTTTACTATTTGTTTACTTCATTTGACTCGTGCACAGGTTTATTATTATGGAAAGGTGCAGGTATTATAAATTGGCTTCATCCTGCTCCTTTCCAATCACTGTATTGGAACGAATAAATAAACGAATAAATGAAATGCAACTACCGAGGTCACTTGCAGGGTCATTCGACCCGGGTGGAAATGCCGCGTGTACCCTTTCACATTGCCGCAGTGTAAAGGGGGCTCAGTGTCTTCTCTCATGCTTGCTCACTTTGGCAGCAGTGCTCCAACCAATCAACATGCAGGAGATCAGCAAATACGGCGCCGCCTGTTTAAGCCACTAGGTGTCACCAGGGAGATTCAATTTCAAAATGCAGAAAGTTGGAACAACAAAGAAAAGATTGTCTTCGCCGACTGCTGAGGTGAGACGATGGAACAGTGTGAATCTGGGACTCAGATGATCACATTTGAGCTGTGATGAAGAAAATATTTAAAATACGCATTGGAGAGCCCTTATGTGTTGAAATACGTGCCACATGGACTTTAACGACATTTGCCCCCCCCCCCTCCCAATCCTCCACACCTCCTTACCTGTTCCAAGAAGGAACAGAGCCCCCACTCCCCTCTGAACTCTGCAGGGAACCTTCCAAGTGTAGTGTCTGTACTACAAGGCTTGATATACCATACACCATGTTACTTGCTGTATATAGACAGTTTCACATAGAGATGTCTGTAGACAGGTGGAGTTGCGTTTTTTGATAGTCAGGCCTGTACTGAGGTCAAAGGTGCATGACCATAAATGACTGTAGTGGACAGCATCGGTTGGAGAGGATGCTACTAACCGTCCAAAGAAGGTTAGATGCCATAAACAGAAGTGTAATTTATAGAAAGGACATTGTATATAAGGGGATTCTCAAACCTGAGCAAGAGAGAGTTCTCTGCATTGGCGAACGGAGGTTCTCTCGAGGATTGGAGATTTGACATTGTCCTTCTCTTGTAATAAAGACAGAAAATTACAGAGTTGGAAGTGTCAGCGGTGCTTCTTCTTTTCCATCATCACATCACCAGAAACAGCAATTTTTGGCGTCACGAACAGGATTTTGGTGACAATTTTTGGCGTTACGGACACGGACGTGTTGTGACCAGATTTTTTCAGCAATTGCCAGCAGCTTCACAGAGCCGACTACCGCATAAGACCGCTTTTAATAAGGGTGAGTTTGTCACATTTAGGCGCTGGTCTGCTCGGTGGGAGCTGGTGAGTGATAGCTGTGTGGTTGCACCGTTAAAAGAATTTTTGTAGGGATAAAAAGTGATGTGTTGATGTTGGGGAAGAATCTTCCGTCTAAATTAAGAAGTTAATAGCGTTGCAGGCAACGCAAAGGGGGGAAAGGCCTAAAATAACAATAGAAAAAGATGTATACAAGGATATAAGGAAAACGTATAAGGAAATACGTATAAGGAAATACGTATATAAGGATCTATAGGATAAAGAAGAAAAGACGAATTAGTAACATGAGACTGGCTAAGTAAATCACGCCGTGCAAGTCTAAGCAGATGGGGCCCTTTACTGTTGTAGAAGCGTAAGACACGAGTGTTTGCTAGCAGCTATGCGAAAATTGTCTAAAAGAGAATATAAAGGAAAAGAAGATATAGGTACAACCCTGGGCCCAGGGCTAAAAATTTGGAACTTTGGACAACAGTAAAATACTCAAAAGGAATAGCTTTAAGGAAAAAGCTAAATAGGAATAGCTTTAAGGAAAAAGCTAAAAAGGAATAGCTTTAAGGAAAAGCTAAAGAGATAGCTTTAGGAAAAGCTAAAGGAATAAAAGAGATAGCTTTAGGAAAAGCTAAAGGAATAAAAGAGATAGCTTTGAAGTAAAAGCTATAAAAGGAAAAAGAGTCTATAAGGGAATTTAGATTCTAAAAGGAAAATAGATTCTAAAAGGAAAATAGAGGCTATATAAGGAAAATGGAGTCTCTAAAAGCAAATAGAAGTTTTTGATAAGGAAAAAGAAAATTTTGAGAGCGCTAAGAAAAACTAATAAAATAAAATAAAATAGAAATAAAAAACTGAAAACAAAAATAAAAATTACAAAGAAACGAAAATCTGCAGTCCAAGGGAGCCGCAGTTGACGGATTCAGCTGCAGAAAGGCCAATGTGATCACTTAAGTTTGCGTATTTATGTTTATGTGTTTGTGTGTGAGTCTTTTGTGTAAATGATCATTTATAGGAGTTAAGATAAAGGGATAATTGAGAATCATTTTGTATAGACGCTTCTGTTTTAAGGGGACTTAAAATAATATGATACTCATATTTGATTGTTAATATATGTATTATAGTAAGTGTTTATTTACTTGTCTTCTCTCTTTCTTTTGGGGCTGTGAGAGCTCTGGGCAGCAAGAGGAGAAGCCGATCTACTGAATTGGGGCTTGCGGATGAGAGATCTTGCATTTTGAAACCAGGCGAGTGAAATTCAGATCCACAGACTACTCCCATATAGAATTCCTGTATCTAAATAGAGTGCACCTATTGGGTACAGTGGGTAATACGATCATTTTCTTGAATAAAGTCACTCATTTGCTTGTATACTTAAGACATTGCAGGACACAGAGGAACTTGGCAGCAGACTGATCAAGGGTATAAAGGCGGATAGTGTTGTGGCCTATATCATATTAAGTGTTGAACTAAGGAAGATTTGAATTGGTAAATTAGTGAGTTGTGATTTTTCTCTTGACTCCCTAAGCACCGGGGTTCCTCTTGAGTTGGCAGATATGTTTCATTAAGTGTGGGTAAAATATAGAGGTTTGGTGTTATTCAATATAAACAATAAGATAAAAGTCAAATATAAGTGAGTTTTAATTTAAATTGAGAATAAAAGAAGCCATCATAATGCCAAAAATGGTTTATAAAAATCCTAAAATCATTACCCCAGTAGAAGTGGTACAAAAGAATAATCCTTTGCGAGGGGTTATCCGGTGACAATTCTTACTCATCATAGTCTTAGGAATCTTTTGAATTATGGCAAATATACATTGACGATGCCTAGACTTAGAGATTATCATAGACTTTTAGAGCAGGAAGATATCACATTAGTACGATGTGATACGGTAAATCCAGCAGAGAATCTGCCAACTTCAGAGGACGGTGAACCACATGATTGTGTCCAAGAAGCAGAGAAATATTCGAGGCTTCGGTCAGATTTGCAAGCTCTTCCATTGCAGGAAGCAGATCTGGAGTATTGGACTGACGGATCCTGCTATCGTGTGGGGAATACACTAAGTGCTGGTTATGCAGTGGTGAAAGCCCAAGGATCTGAGTTTGTAGTGGAAAAAGCTGAAGTGGTGCCACAGCCTGCATCTGCACAACTTGCTGAACTTGTAGGATTAACTGAAGCATGTCTGTTAGCAGAAGGTAAGAGAGTTACCATTTATATGGATTCAGCATATGCGCACAATGTATGTCATTTGTTTGGTGCGGTATCCAAGAATCGTGGGTTTAAGAAAACAGATGGATCCCCAATACAGCATCATGCTCAGATTGTGAAACTGTTGCATGCTATGATGAAACCCAAAGAGATAGCCATAGCTAAGTGTGCAGCACATAAGACTGATATGTCAAGGGTCACTCATGGTAATAAAGCGGCTGATGCAGCAGCGAAAGCGGTTGCAGGAGCCGACAGATTGGGTGAAGTGTTTTTGGTAACTCATGAGGTGGAGTTAGAAGACAAAATTACGCTGAGGGATGTTCTATTGATGCAGCAAGCTGTTCCAGATATGGATACACAGTTGTGGCGAGATCGTGGTGCTTCTCAAGATTCCACAGGGCTGTGGAGAAATCATGAGGGATTGATAGTTGCACCTCCGGATTTGTTGGGACTGATGATTCAGGAAGCACATGGGTTGGCCCATGTTGCAAGGGGGGAGGTCAAGAGACGGATTATAAAAGTATATGGTTTTTGGGCACCGTACTTACTCGAACAGATTGACTACTACATAGGTAGGTGTGTTATCTGTTTGAAAAACAATGTACGGAGAGGAGTAACAGTTCAACCTGGCCACATACCAACTCCAAGAGATCCGATGCGAGAGTTGGTCATAGATTTTGTTGATATGATAAAACCTGTGGGAGGAAAGAGATATATGCTGGTTGTTGTGGACAGATTTTCACGATGGCCAGAAGCTTGTCCAACTAAGCGAAAGGATGCTCAGTCGGTTGCAAAGTTTTTGTGTAGAGAAGTCATAAGTAGGTGGGGACTTCCAGATCGCATATCCTCAGATAATGGGAAAGAATTCGTGGATAAAACTGTTAAATTGATTCTGCAAAAACTAGGAATCAAACAGCGCCTTGGAGCAGTCTACCATCCGCACAGCCAAGAGATATGTGAAAGAATGAATGGTATTTTGAAAAATCGAATCGTCAAAATTTGACAACATACAGGTTTGAACTGGATAGCAGCACTTCCATTAGCATTAATGGTGTGCCGCTCAAGTGAGCTGAGAGACCTGCATATGACTCCCTATGAGTTGGCAATGGGTAGACAAATGCCAACACCATGTCTACGAACCAGTGGAAAGGGTCCAAGTGTGGCTCTTTTGGAAGATGAATTGCGAGCATATGTAACATACATGGCTACTTTGCATAAAAGGATATCCACATATGTTTCTGACAGGCAAAAGCAAGAGGAGGCGCAGGAGAGGCTCGATGAGCTAAAAAGAATCAGGGTGCAACCTGGAGACAAAGTGTTCGTAAAAGTGTTTAGAAGGAAATGGTATAACGAACGTCGTGAAGGACCATTTGAAGTCGAAAGAAGCACTGGAACAGCAGTCCAGGTTAAGGGGTCTCCAACGTGGTATCACTTATCACATTGTGTTAAAGCGCCGAAGGAAGGAGTATCACCTTCAGAGCTTGAAGATGATGAAGGATCAAGAGTGCCAGAAGAAACAATCCATCATGTGGAAAATGCTGATGTTGCTGTACATAATACTAATGATACCTCAGGTGATTCCGCAGTCCTTGACAGGGAAAGAAGATTCCAGGACGTTGCGCTACAACACGTCCCAGACGCGACAGGGCCTATCTCAGAGGAGTGGGATAGGAGGACAGCAGAGGAAGCTGATGCCGCTACAGGTCATGCCGAAGAGCCAAGTAGGCAAAGGAGCCCAAGGCCAGTCCGAAGAAAGGTTAAACCAAGACGCTACGAGGACTAGTGTTGAGGTAACCTTGGGAGAAGCAGCCAGTCTTCCTTGTAAGTGTGGAAAGGGAAACTTTGGTACTAATAATCCCCCTAAGTGGAGTAATAACCAAGGAGAAGAAATCATCTTAACGGGATCTGATGTTGATCTCATACCCCCTAACAAAAGGAAGTATGTTTTAAATAATGATTTATGGTGGCTTAAAGTTAAGGAAGATTGTACACTTGTATTACATAATGTAACAAGGGAAGATCAAGGGGAATATGCGTGTACTTACTTAGAACCAGAGTTTGAGTTTGTTCCACTTCAAGGGAGTTGGTTAGAAGGAACTATATCCAGGAAGGTAATGCTTAGGGTAAGAGACCTGACACCTGTTGAATCCCAGACAACGGCTAATGAAGAGCGGGAATCATATACCATAGCGACTGCTACGGAGGTAAAGGGGGTACAGACAACAACTGTAGAAGCAGTAACACCAATGTGGACATCAAATGTAACATCTTTAAGTCCTGAGCATGTAAATAATGCAATTCAAAAGCATGAGGTAATGTCTAGTACAAGTAGTAATGATAGCTCTGAAAATGAGGAATTATTGACATAGCGCAGAATGAGATTTCTGAGGTGGATAACAGATTTCTAAAGTTTGATGAAATATCACAGGACATGACTTATCATTACCATGCATTACAGAAGCGAGAGACTCAGTGGAAGGCATATGGATTTGACTCCACGGCATTACAAATCGCAGACCCATGGGCGAGTAGAAATTTATGGTTCCAGCAGTTAACACATTCTGTAAGATCTGTTAAAAGACTGAAGTGTCCATGTGTGGTGAAAGTGTCAACACCTGGCACATGGCCATCGATTTTGGAAGCGGTACCGGAA
Source organism: Mullus surmuletus (assembly GCA_903171835.1). Classification (NCBI taxonomy): domain Eukaryota; kingdom Metazoa; phylum Chordata; class Actinopteri; order Syngnathiformes; family Mullidae; genus Mullus; species Mullus surmuletus. The sequence goes on from CAESWR010001764.1 coordinate 75,927, forward strand.
CCATTAGCAGCTAAATGTCAATCATATGCATTATCGTGGCTTTTATATCAGCAAAAGTCATTTGAAGACAAATTTATGGCAATATCGGTTCATTTGTTTAAACCTAGACGTGATTGTTCTTGGTTAATGGATTTGTCTTATATAAATCTGCTTGACCAACATGAAGATGTGATGACAGCAGTTCCAGAAAAGATGATAGTAAAACCGGTAAAGGCTAGAAGTTGTTTTTGTTCAAATGATACACACAATGGTCCAGGGATGTTTATGGGAATATCGGACTGTGAGACGTATATGATGCAGTTTGGTAAAAGTGATCATAGTACCAGTAATAAATCATATACAGTGACTTTCCATGCTCCAAAGCATAAGCAGAGTAGGACTTTGATGGTGCAGAATCAAACTTTGCCAGCAAATGTCACCATAGGAAATTTTTATGATGTTTGGTGGATTTGTGGGGATAAGGCATATTTGTTCTTGCCGTATGGGTGGACAGGATGCTGCTACATGGCAACTCTGAAACTCCCATATGAAGTCCTTACTGTCCAGAAGGGACAAGAGCCTAATGAGGATCAATCTGGGGCTAACTCTGTGAGTAGAAGGAAAAGGGAAATGGCACAGTTTCATACATTGAACGCCTACCATCATAGAGTGAGTTTGGGAGAGAAGTGGGGTATAGCGTTACTTCCATGGTATGGAGTGACATTCTTGGCAGACCATATTGATAATATTACGTATACCTTACAAGGCTTTGCAAATGAAACTATGAGAGGATTTGAACTATTGTCTAACACACAGAGAAGCCATAGATTGACTTTGTTAAAACATGACATGGCTCTTGATTATATTTTGGCCAAACAAGGAGGCCTATGTGTGGCTTTAAATTTAACTGGAGACGCCTGTTATACTTTGATACCTGATAACACCGATAATATGACGAGTGTCATAGAAGCACTGAGAACTATAAGGGATGCCTTTGGAGCATCAAAGGATGCAGGTTGGTCTGCAAATGGGTGGCTACAGAAAAAGTTTGGGCCACTAGGAGCAATGTTAGCGCAAGTTTTGATTGCTGTAGTTATATCGTTGAGTGCGATGTTCTGTTTTTGTACGTTAGTACTGACCTTCGCAAAAGCAATGATATTACGATGGGTTGGAGTTGTGATGCCTGGAGAGCAGGTTCAGCTGCCTTTGCTGCAGGGAAATTATATAGGTAAAGACGATGAAAGGATAGAGGGTGAACTAATGGAAACATATCCCTTTTGATTAAGTAGTGTGTAATTGTATTGTTATGTGTTTAATATGTATTTATGTTTTGGCAAAGATACTGGTGCGTGTTTTGTTGTTCTTCTTATGACAGTTTCAGGAATAACCACAGTGGAAAAGAGCAGCCTGTTCAGGGAGCTCCAGATGAAGAAGTGGGACAGGAGGAGCCTGGACATGGATATTGATACTGAAACATGAATCAAGCACACTGTGAAACTGCACGAGAAGAAGTGTTATTTTTATGTATTTAGAGATATTCATATGTGTTAAGTTAAAAACTGTATAGGTTCAGTTCATTGTATTTGGATCCTCAGAAGTTCTTTTCTTTCTCGTTGCAAGGGTGATAGGTATTAGGCAGGGAAAGGTCCAATGGAGGGTCCTATGGGTCGACCAGCCTGAAATTGGATATTGTTTTGATTTTATTTGTCTGAGGTTTATGTTATTGAAATTCCTTCTTTTCAAATAGAAATGGAGTACTAATAAGTGGTTGCCTAGGGCAGAGGGACCATGAGAGAATTTCCTGTCTTGATTGATTGATGGATAAATTGAGAGTTAAGGTAACTGCTTGATAGGTTTTCGCTCTCACACTCCATGGAATTTGTTGTAAGGATAAGAGTAGTGCCATAGACATCACTTTTGAAGGAACTGCTATTGCTTGTAATTATGGGGAATTGTGTATGATTGTTTTTATTCTCTGTTACGAGACTCTAGGAGCCTCGAAAGGGGGAAATATGTAGTGTCTGTACTACAAGGCTTGATATACCATACACCATATTACTTGCTGTATATAGACAGTTTCACATAGAGATGTCTGTAGACAGGTGGAGTTGCGTTTTTTGATACTCAGGCCTGTACTGAGGTCAAAGGTGCATGACCATAAATGACTGTAGTGGACAGCATCGGTTGGAGAGGATGCTACTAACCGTCCAAAGAAGGTTAGATGCCATAAACAGAAGTGTAATTTATAGAAAGGACATTGTATATAAGGGGATTCTCAAACGTGAGCAAGAGAGAGTTCTCTGCATTGGCGAACGGAGGTTCTCTCGAGGATTGGAGATTTGACATTGTCCTTCTCTTGTAATAAAGACAGAAAATTACAGTGTTGGAAGTGTCAGCGGTGTTTCTTCTTTTCCATCATCACATCACCAGAAACAGCACAAGGTTCACACCTCAGACCATCAGGATGTCTCTCAGTGCGCCTCACCTTTTGTCCTCATCTGAATCCACATCTTACTAGTCTCCCACTACCTGGACTCTTGGTGTCTCCACATTCCTCTACGCTGTCTGAATTCGCATCTCGCTGTCCTGCTGACTCCTGTATGTTGATTGGTCACTGTCCACTTCCTGCCTAAACATTTGGTCCTGCCCTGATCTCTTTGATGTATCTGTATAAGAAAGATGCCACCACGACCATTCTTGGTCAGCCCATCGACGTGGACGCAGTCCATGTTGGTGGGTTCACCCGCCTGCCGGCATGCCGGACCACCGGCACGTTCTGAATAAACTCACATCCTCACAGCAAACTTGGACCCATGGAATTTTGCTGCAATTTCCTCGACAGCTGTATCTCCAGAACGCCAGGTTGTAGGATCTCAGGACCCAGCTCGTTCAACTCAGGGTGCCCAAAAACCTGTGGGTAGAACTTGGCCCCATGTCTCTACGACCTTCCGTTCTCTGAACCCTAACCCTTGCGGGGCCAACCCTAACCCTAAGCCTAACCCATTCCAGAGACGCCTGCCTGCACATCCAACAGCGTCCGCCGACCCATTACCTCCTGACTTCAACGGATCTGGCTACGCTCCAATATTCCATCCCAGCAGAGAGAAACTTAGAGGCGCAGCCATAGACTCCGAACGTCATCTGAAGTCTTTCCTCAGTTCTCAGCAACGGTCTTCAATCGAGTCCTCAGCTCACACACTGCACTCAGTGATCCACAACAGCGTCGCTCCCACCACTCTGTCACTCATCTCACCGGCTGATGACTGCTGCAGTCATATTTCACACGTCATATCGCAGCACGTTTCTTCCATCTCTATTTTATCTAGACGTGATACACATTTGTACTCTTAACCTGTACGTACAGCACATTCCTTTACTGTCACAATCCTAGGAAACAAGACTGACCACTAATGGTCTTCACTTTTCTGCCTCGGCTCCCCATTCGGCCCTAAGAAACCTTGACAACCTCAACTCTGTATGGATCTTCCCGGTACCGCTTTTCCTCATCGAAGCGGGAAAGTAGCCACCTGCTTTGTCTGCATTACAGTTGCTCTGTTTTTTCGGGGGAATTATTTCAAACTTACTTGGCCATTCCTTTCGGAGCAGCGCTCAACTGCCAGTATGGGCTTTCAAATCGCACCATTCAGATTAGGGACGTGGTCTTCTACAGCAAACCTCTCATACATTCAGACACAAACTACCGAACATCGCATCAAGCAATTCAATTTCAATTAAGTTCCATTCAATAACTTTTGGGGGTTTCTCTTTCTGCGCAGGAGAAGTTCGACGCCGAGACGGAACCCCCATCCTGAGTCTCATCACTGTGTTGCCTAAGCTCCTCCTGACCAACCATGCACATTTTCACTTCATATGTCAATTCATTAAACTCTTACTCATTCTAGTCTTGGCATGGTCCCTGCTAGTGAACCTCTATTTATAGACGTTTAAAGTTAGACGTTTGCCAGACGTTTATTTTTATACCAAATCTATATGCCTCGTCTAGTCTTAGAGGTTCAAATAACTACTAATGAACGTCTAATTATAGACATCTAAATTCAGACGTTTGCCAGACATTTCCTTTTATACCAAATTTAAACCCCATTACAGAATCTAGACATCCTTTATAAGGATATTCTAATACATCCAGCCATAAGAATCTATTAAATAATTCACAACAAACCTATATTAAAAGGAAATCAAAGTTGTCAAAATTGAATATCAAATAAAGTTCTCTAAAAAAAAAAGTGGGTTTTTTGTATCTTTTCAATGGGTTTCAGTACCACAAATGTCATGCTAATATTTACCACTGGATACATCTCTTGATGTTAACATTAACCAAACTATCCTACTGTAATCCAAATCAATACATTTTTCAAACATTATCCAACCATCACAAACATACAATATTTTAATTTCTTAACATTTTCCAACTTACATGGCAATGCAATTAAAGCACAAATATAGCAAACAAAATATACAATATTACATAGAATACTATAAATATAACAATAATAATAAAAAATAAGACACTTTCAAAGCCTAACATACAAAATTACAAAAATAAAATCTAGTTCTAGGGCCTGTTTAAAACGGATGGCCATTGCCACGCTAATCATGTCCTCCGTAGCCTTTTTGAATACCTTCTGAACAGCCTCTGCAGACAAAGCATTAGAATAAATGAAGAATTATTGCAAGTGTTGATGCCTATTGATATACTTGATGCCACAGAGATATTATCCAATAAGAAAATGTACATGGTTCCAAAGGACTTGACTCAATGGACATTGGGCAGCACCCATTCTTTGGGGTTACTCTGTAAAGAATAATGAATAAATAATGTCTGACTGTAACTGTAGTGTGGCTCCCTTTCATGAAACTACACCAATTAAGTTTCATAATTGTCACCATTACAGAGATTACCTAGTGCAGTCCAGACAAATTATTGTTTGTTAATGTATGTCTTGTCAGTCACACATTTCTAACAAAAGGGAAGCAATCGCCAAAGAACTAGCAGACAGATTCTCTATTGACCAGTGATAGTAGAGAAGAAGGGAGTCTTCTTGAAGGCCCTCTTTCCACCACCCTGCATGTTGAACCGTCTCATCATTTCGTTTGTGAAGACTCTGCAACAGACAAAAAATGAAGACAATTGTCAACAGTAAACTTGTATAACTTATTACACTAGCACATTGTAAGCACCCACTGTTATGTTGTCTGTTCTACAGTATAGATATGTAATCATACCTGTCCATGGTCTTGTTGGTGCATGTCTTCACATCGGACAAAAAACGGAGGAAAACAACGAGGAATCGCTAGGGACAAAATATGACCAAAAACACTCCACAACGGAGGAAAACAACGAGGCTTACTAACTACTCTCGAACAACGAAAACAGGAAAGACCTACAGAAAACAAAACCCGCTCCAACGAATGGAGGAGAACTAAACTAAGAGACAAAATTTACAACAAAAAATATCACTTTACTAGAGAGGAAGCAAGAAAACTTTGATATACAAACTTGGGGACTTGGGAATGAGGACAAAGACAAGGCTGGGGACGAGCGCACGGAGGGACATCAACAGACGAGACCCTCTGGCTCAGGACGAAGGGAGACGCAGACTATAAGACACATGAGGTTAATGAGGAACAGGTGGAAACAATCAGGGATCAGCGGAGCCGTCAGACCGCTGACACAAGAGGAAGGGCAAGTGACCTGAAACCAGAGGAGAGTTACTTTTCAAAATAAAACATAAAAAATCCCAGGACGAGACGCCTCTCACCGTGGTGTGACACCTGTCTGTCAGGCTCATCACCCATACCTGCACCGAGAGATGAACTTTCAAATGTCTCATCTAGAAGCTGGCCAGATTGATTTGAACCATGTTCCTCCCGTGTGTCTTCAAAATCCACACTTGTAGCACCCTCCTCCTGTGTGTCTACCAAATCGTGGCTTGCACCAACTTCCTCCTGTGTGCGGCCCAAGTCCTGTGGTTCCAGGTTGTCCTGTGGCAAATCTTCATCACTGTCAAAATTCTCTAAAAAAGCACCCCCTCTAGTCAGTTTTTTCCTCCCATCTTTTCGATAATTAGAGGCCATCTTAAATTTTTCTGGAACGAAAACACAAGAAAAAAAATTAAATGTACCAAAATGCTTGAGATTTATATTTCTAGTGCATCTGTTTTAGTTGCACTCCATTGATACAACACAAAATAAACAATGAATACATGTATGTTTGTGTATACGTATATATATATATATATATATGCAATGTTTCCTCTAGGATTTTTTTCAGCAGCGGGGGCAGGCTTTCTGGGGAGCCGTAGTGGTGTAAACAGATGTACTTGACTGCAGATTTTACATATACAATGAATTTATTCAATGGCTGCTGAATTAAAGAATTAAAAAATGAATAGTTGGGGTTAAGTTGACAGCCTGCCTCAATGAATGGCCGCTTCGCCGTTCCTCTTTTGGGTGCCTGTTAATGCTGCGGCAGAACATTCCTATAGGGACAGAGTAAAGTGGCATTATTGATCATTGCTCCACAATGGAAATACAGTGAATTTCTTTCTTTTTTTATTTTTTATTTATTGAACAGATATAATAACATATTAACTTAAAAAATGTATTTTTACCAAACTATCATCATTTGAGTCAGTAAAAGGCTAATGATACCTGACTACACAGCAAAAATGCCAGTGTTAAATCAACTCGGAGAGTGTTAAATTTAACACCGAACCAGTGT
>CAESWR010001767.1:39709-51493 GCA_903171835.1 Mullus surmuletus
GGTAATGAAACCCAGCTGCCGGCCACAAAGACACTGGATGGCTTCCCCTCCCAACAAGGCCTACTCGGAGCGTAACACAACAAGAAAATGGAAAAAATACAAACAAAACGAGTGATTTGCACACAAAAGAAAACGGAATCGAGCGCGGCCCGTCCACCGGAGAGAAGTTCCTATAAACAAGTGGCCGTGCTAAAACAATACAGCTGGATTTCCTCTTGGGAAGCGACGATAATCATCGCTCCGTGTTTACCAAAGGGGAGAGGGGTTCCAGCCCCACACAGCCTCGGGTTCCCGGATAACACAAACCAAGCTGGATCCACTAACTGCAACTCTGTGATGATGCATTTCTACAAGAAGATTTGGCACCATCAGCTCTGCTACTGTCCAAACACATCAGCAAAAATGGGATTCATCTGCCCGTCCTGGGTGAAAAGTCCACATTTACATTTTTTTAACCCTTCAGAGTCCCTAAAAAAACAACTCTCTCAATTGTCCCTTAGAACCAAAAACGCCCCCTCCCTAAAAACTCATGTAAAATGACACATTTGTATTTTTCTGCCACTTTGAATGAGTGAATCTTTTTAATCAACTTCAGCCTGAGATATATATATATATAAAATATTAATTATTTGGGGGGATTTTAACCTTCTAAATGCCACTTTGTTCACGCAAGTATTTCAATCAGGAAAAGTGCAAAAACTAAAATAATTTCCATAAAATGCAATTCAAAGAGGATGTTATTATTATTATTATTATTATTATTATTATTATTATTATTATTGTTAGTGTTACTATCATTATTATTAGATCCTCAGATCGTACGTAACTATTACGTACTCCAACTATAACTATTGTTTACAAAAACTTAAATAATTCCCATAAAATGCTATTCAACTAGGATTTAATGATCATTGTTATTAGAGCCTCAGATTATCAATCATTAGCAGCAACATTGAATTTGAGGCGTTCTTATTTTTTCTGCAGTTACAGATTTTTATAGCAAAATCTCTTATTAGTTCCTGGGGACAAAAAGCGTCTCCTTCCAAAAGACAGCTGTAAAATATCATATATTCATATTTTTTTCCAACTTTAAATGAGTCTTGTTAAGCATCTTCAGCCTGAAAGATACATATCAAATATCCACTTATTTTTCTTTTAGGGATTGTGACCTTTTAAATGGTCAAAAAACGTCCCCCAGGAACTCTTAAGGGTTAAATCAGAAAACCTCAGTTGAAACCATCGTTGTAGCCCAACTTACTGTACCACTACAATAAAATGACGGGGGGAAAAAAATCTCTATTTTTTAATGTATTCTAAATGTCCTTAATATCTGAGAGCCTGGAACACTTTTTCCCGGGCAACATTTCCTAACCATTCCAAAACTAATCATTTCTCTTTATGGAAAAAGAGCTTATCATATGCAAAGTGCTTCACATCAATGTCTTCATATTCTCGTTTGAGAAATTCATTGCGCGGTGAATTCCCTCGGGAACGCAGTAGCCAAGTTTCTGCTTGCAAAAGTTTTTTTTTTCTTCTTTTTTTTTTTAATTCTCTCACTTTAATTCAACTTGGCACGTTATTTCTCAGAAATACCGTCGGGGGGCTCGGGGGAGAAACATAGACGTGGTCTCACTTGTTAGTGCGGGTTTTAGTGCTGAATAAGGATCAGACAATGGCTGAGGGGAGAGGGGCTGCAGTCTAGTGAGGTATTGACACAGGAGATATTGCCTGAACAAAGTGGATCCGTGAGAAAAGGGAGCGAGCGAGCGTGAAGAAAGGAAAAAAAAAGAGAAAGATTATCTTAATTATCATTCAGGAGCTGCTTAGTGCAGCACCTGTGCATGAATAATGTCATTTATAGGCACATTGAGATGTGCATAATTCCCCCTTAAATCATACACATTAGCAGCATAACAAGGGATGAACAAGTCGGCCTCTCGCAGGCTCAACTCGGAGCGAGGGGCTTCATTGTCAGCCCCTCACCTCCCCAATAAGAATGTACTTCTGTATTCAAAGACTCCACTATTCTCTCATTTAACACTTGCTATTCGGTCCAGAGGAGCTGTGAGGTTACATATCCTGCTTCATATTAACATTCTGGGCTTCATTTGTGCAACCAGCGACTTCAAAATAGGGGATTTTTTTTTTTTTTTCAGCTCACAATGTGATAAAACTGCAGTGCGTGGTTGTATGATCGCACTTGTTTTGAAGTTAAAAAGCACCGAGACAGCTTGAACACACAAACACACACACACACACACACACACTCGCAACAATGTGAACAATCCCCGACAACGCTCTGGATCTTTGCCCGCAAAGAAAATGCAACTTGGATGTTTGACACGATGGATGTTTAAGAGGTTGTGTTGACACTCGGTGGTTCACTGAACTACTTCTTCTCAAATATGTAAGATAACACATCTCAGGTTGCTCTTAAACGGCAACATCTTGCCAGTTTGAGCTCCCAGACTGAAGTTGGGAGGGAAAAGTAAGTATTTGCAGGAAACAAAACCTTTTGGTTACAACAGCAAAGTATCTGCAGTAACAACGGATGCAGAACTACTACTAATTTGGTGATGGCAGTGCTAATTATATTAGCATTCATCACTTTATCATCTTGAGGCCAAAACATCTGAAAAATAATGACAATACTTTCAAGATGTTTTTCTTTTAACACACCAAGAATGTTCATTATGATGGATGACTCGTTCCCTCCCTCTTATAAACAAGAAAAACCTGCACGCTAATGCTAGCCAATCATAACGTGATGCTCTGGACGCCATGTTAACCTGAACTTTGGCACAATCAAACAACTGGGTTACTTCTTTTAAGGCTTCAACATGATTGCTTAGTGTTTCTTTTTGTTTGTTGTTGTCGCCATCCTTTGTTTTCATGGTGGTTTTAACGCAAGCTACCATGACAAGGCAATTCACACAGGATATGACATCAGCAAATGTAAATTTAAAAGGCCGACAACATACTTTTATGAAACAGTGCAGTGCTGGTCACCTTAAATAACCCGAAATTTGGTGCAATGGCAAAACTGTTTGTCGTCCTTGGTTTTCATGCTAGCTAGCATGATAAGGCAAATCCCATAGGAAGTGACGTCGACAAATGTAGCAAATTAAAAGGCAAAAGTCAAAGTGTATGAGCCAAACATTTAACATTTCTAACTTGGAAAAGGAGGAAGAGCAATGTTGTACTGAGAGGTCAAAGTTTATTGACCCTTTACAGGTCAAGTTAAGTACTGACACAGTAAAATGTACTACACCAAAATGGAACTAATTACCATCCAATGCACAGTTATCTAAAAAGACTGCATTATAATACCGCGTCCCAGACCGAGAGCTCATCCCAAAAACAATAACTTTCTTTAGGATTTTTCCCCCTCCAGGTTCTGTTGTGTTTGTGTAGATAAGAAGAAAGCAAAAAAAAAAACTTGATCTTGTGATACTTCATCCGAGCCTCGTTCACTTCGTCCCTAAAGAGTACATTTACACCCAGTGCATGTCAAACAGTCCTTGAAAACAACTGCAGAGGCCTCAGCTCCAGCACAGGCTGGGTGGAGTTCACCAAAAAAAAAAAAAAAAAAATCAGTCCACACTCCACAGCCAGAAAGTATTTGTCATCCAAATCAGATTTTGTGTTGCCACGGGAGACGTGGGTCCAACACAAAGAGGATGCATACAGTATAAAACGCGAGTAGTAACAAGGCTGTCATCACGGAGAAATGTCAAATATTCCGCCCCACTGCAGACTCCTCGGTGCAGCCCACCGCTGTCGAGGCCCGGCCCACGCAGTCAAAAGTTCACAACAACAACAGAGGGCATTGTGGGTTCTCTCTAATCAGAGGGGCCTTCCCGTTAGAGTCGAGCACTTCTGAATTCTAACTATGCCAACAGAGATATGGAGTAGGATTAAAAATCCAAGTATGTGGACCTCCTCTACGCCGGGGTCAAGCTGTAATTTTAAAACACTTTGAGCGCTCACTTTTAGCCCGGGTGGAAGCCCTGGTGGGCGGGCTTCGTCATTTTGGGGAAATGTCAGCGGGTCGCAGAGAGAAATTGATTGACTGGATCTCAGAGTGAACTCGAGGGTAACGAGAATGCGTTTTGCCCTCGTGTGCTTCAAGATTATCATGTAGGATTTAAAAAAAAAAGAATAAAAATGCACACAGGCCTCGACTGAAACACTGCAGTCTGACCCGATGATGCAATTTTATAGCATGACGGGCTCAGAATGCGCTATAAGCTGTGCATTCCTGGCAAAGCGTGAGCAAGCGGTTGACTTTGTGGTGGAAAACAGGAGAAATTAATGTGCACAACGTTGGCCGAGAGCACTTTTCACTGGTTCTTTAGGTTATCGGCCCATTAAATTAGAGCTGCGCCATACGGACCAAATCTCATCTCCAAATATTTTTAGGCTGAATATCAATATACGATATATATCCCGATATTTTTCCCCGTAAAGTGAGCTAAATGTACAATCAAAGTCAAATATGACATGTCACAAGCAGTTTTAATGAAATCAAGTAATTCAATGAACAAATAAATATAAGTTTCCTCATCTGGTTCAAACTCAGTTGTTCAAATAATTCAAATTCAACAAATACTTTATAACAACAGGAATGTTGTGGTTTTTTGAAATGATAAAGCTCTGTAAGATTCACATAAAAAAAGTAATAAAAAAAAATAGGCCAATCTTTTTTTGAAATGATTAAAAGAAAAGTAAAATATCTGCCAGTCTTTTTAGTTAAGTTTGATGACCGAATGGCTTATTAAAAATTAAAATTAAAGATTCTCTCCTTCTTTATAGCAAATATACTATACAGGGATATAATCGATGTAAACGATACTGTCACATTCCATATCTCGTTCAAAAAAAATTATGGATCTATTTTTTATAGCGTGATATTGCACTGCTCTAAATGGTTTCGATGTTGTAACTGCTCCTCCTGAGCAGATGTACGTCGCGGTCGGCGGCTGCAATAACAACCACAGTAACGCAGGAAAATCAAGTGGAAACCTTGAAATACCCCGAACACAGCAAGTGTCTGAGCAGGAAGGAGGCTTTCGGCTGGTGGAAAGTCGGACCGGCGCGTCGAAACGGCGGACTCAGGTCTCAGGGCGCCGCTAATTCACTTCCACTTTCCAACCTCATCGTCCCAAACCTTAAACCACATGCTTATTGTCGTAGCCATGGCGACCAAAGTCGCCCGGCCCTCGAGGAAGCAGCCGCTTTAAAACTCCAAAGCCACAGTGTTTTTCTAACGGAGACCAAATGTCACTAAACCGCAGCGCTGACAAATTACGAAACATGGCTTTGCAGGGCGGGCAGCGTTCCAGACCCCGACCAGAACCCCGACCGGAACCCCGACCAGACCCCGCGTTTTTATCACGTTAGTATCAAGTTCATGTAAATGTGTGATTGAAAAAATAACAGCTGGACAGATTTAGCAGTGAATCGCTGGACTTCAGTGGAAACAGTCGTGAGTTTGGCGTGAGAGGCGGCGGAGTGATCAGGTTCATCGAGGATATCGACCCACCTCTCACCAAGATGGAGCCGCTTCTCCTCCGCAGTCTGACGTTTCATTGGATGAACGTTTAATCACCAAAATAATCTGCTGATTATTCTGTAATGAAATTAGTCATCCTTCTAAAAATAGGAACCAGGAGGCTGTTGAATAACTAGATAATAAGTAGAGCGCCTCCGTGCCCTGACGAAGTGCTGCCGCGTTTCCAAAAAAGGTCCCGTTTTTTTGTTTTTTTTTTGGACCCGCACTGTAAAATAAAAATCGGTCAAAGGTCGTCAAACACTGGAGGATAATATATTACACATCATCACACCCCCATTCTCCACACACTCCGGCTCACACCTCCTCCCAAAAACCTGACGTTCCCATCCCAGACCGCAGCAGAAACATAATGATTCATATTCAGATCATTATTCTTAATACCTCCGAGTATTCTGGTAATATTTGATAATTGCAGTGGCGTGACCTTAGGACAAATGCCATTATGAGTTTAAAGGATGACGACTAATCTGAAAGATGTAATTCCCTCTGAATATTCCGAAGGCCCGGTCGACGCTCGCGATCATGTTTGAACTCAAGTTTTATTTATCCAGCGCTATTTGATATCTTTAAGATACCGCAATACAAATAAATTATTCATGTCAATTAGCTTTTCATCTTCCAAGATACGAACTTGTGTGATCCCTTTAACAACTATTTATTTCATGCTAAAACAGAGCTCTCCCTGGAAGCCCACTGCTATCGCCCGAGGACATGTCTTTTAAATAAAAGCATCAGAGCTTTGCATACCTACAATTTGCATATTAAAGGCACCGGGAGACGGATGGGAGAAGAATTGGGTGAAGCAATCTAATCATCGCGCAACTCTGACTGGAATCCCAAACTCTTCCCGCTTTGGCCTTCGGAGACACGGCGGCGCAGAAGACGTCGGCAAATTAGCTAAAGAGAGGGAGAGGAGTCTTTTCAAGTTGTTATTGTTGGGGTTGGGTCGTCCCTGCGAGTGTTGCGCCGCGTGGTACTTTGCGTTGTTTTTAACGTCTCAATCACGGCTCTCGCCAACATGGCAAAGACGCGGAGGGGGAGTCGACGCTTTAGGCCTTTAAAATCAAACCCACTTAGGAAATCTTATGAGGTAATTCCAGTTTATTGCGACTAGAAAGTCTTCCTCTCGTACTGCAGCTTTGCCCATTTGAGCATTTCTGTCATGTTTGATGTCATTGTGCTCATTAAACTAAGACGATTCAAACATTCCGAGAGGTTGTTGCCGAGGAATTACTGATGACTGAATACACAAACAGAACTTTGGTTTGAGTTAAGTAGTCACATTTTCATACAGGCATGCACTTACTCTCAACATCCCACCTGATATGCTCCTTTAAAACACAAGAACACTTTCTATGTAGCGCTTTTTGAACTTTCTACCAATGGAAGGCCTGCAATCTCCATGGCGACGAGCTAGTATTTCTTTGCCAAGTTCATAGACATCATTATAGATGAACTGAGGGGGAAAGAAAATCAATAAATTTAATTCCATTTATTCATGTAGCGCAAATTCATAATAAACAAGACTGTAGGTGCAACATTGAGAGGTCGAGAAAATGTATATTTACAGAGATCTAACAAATCCCAAAAGCAAGGACTCCCTTTAAACTCCCCAAACTCCCTTTAAACTGAAGAAACCTCGGGCAGAAGCACAGCTCAGGATGGGCGGCGCCTTCATATACACATAGGTTTACCTGCACTGTGCAAAGAAGGGCTTTTTATTTTGGGAAAAATTAAAAACACAATTAAGTATTTTCTGATTTCACGCTGTAAAAAAAGTCACTCAGATTTGTACAACTTTTTTTCCCTCTCAAAGCTTGAAACCCTGATTTATCTGTAACTTGCTCCATCTATTGTTGTTTCTATCTAAGCAGGATTGTTCTTAACAGCAGGGACGCGACTGCAGAGAACAAGAACAAACATGCTAATACTCAATATAGAGCTAATGTTTTTAGCCATCGCTCAATTTTTGTGTTTTTATACCCCTCTCAGTGTCTTCAACCTGGATATCTGCATTGTGCTCCTTTCTGAGTACAATTGTTCTAAAACGGAGCAGATTTTGCACAAACATAGCAATGAAAATGCGAACATGCTAATGTTCAACGATAAGAATTAAGCTAACAATACTCAAAGATATTCTTTTCCACCTTCTCGATGCTTGAAACCTGCTCTTATTTGCAGCCTCTTGCGTCTAACGTTGTTCCTATCTGAGCGCGACCACGGACGCGCCTTCGCAGAAAACAAGAACAAACCTACCATTAAAAAGACGGAAAATGCGAACATCAGAATCGACACGTCTTTGTTCATTTGTTCCATTGAGTCACGGCACCAAACAACAAGCCTCTACAACAACAGACTCGCTGGTCAAACTAAAAGGAGCGCTGCCAGCTCGCATTTAAAATTACACACGCCGGTCGTAAATAATTAAAACGCACCATCTTTCATATCTAATACGTCATCTGACATGTTTTGAAAACAGACAGAGGTGCTTTTCCAGGGTTGTGGCTTTAGCCGCGACTGTAACAGTGTTTGACTCCAACTCGGTAACAAATACAAAGTGGAGCTGTGGTGTGTGTGTGTGTGCGTCTATGTGTGTGTGTGTGTGTGTGTGGCCTCTCAGCCCGCATCAGGCTGATCACCTCTGATATGCCGCTGCCCCGTGGCTACACATGCCCTGTTTCGGCACAGACAAGAAGACACCGGCTAATATCGCGGCCAAAGACTTCCCGCTCTGCAGTTTTGCGGTGAGTCAACGATGCAATCCTGGTCACATTTAGAATAAAATGATCCTGAACTGATACAGATGTGAGGTGTATTTTTTTTTTCCCCCTTCCCCGCAAATACATATGATTCTGCTGAGGCAGAACGAGGGGAATAAAAGAAAAATAAAAGCGAGACGGGATGGAACGCACTTAGAAATAAATGGCATCGAGAGAGCTAATGGAAAGATGGGATAAATAAGGAATAAAGGGAGGAGGGAAGGGAGGAGGGGGGGCAATAAAGAGAAGCGAGAGACAAAATTGGAGCAGAAACTTAAAAGAAGTCTGGAAGGACAGATGCACGAGGAGACAAAAGGACGGAGAGAACAGGAGGAAGGAATGAGGGAAGGAAGGAGGGGGGGATGGAAAGAGGAGAGGAGAAATACTTCAAACAAGGGCGGAAAACCAAGAAATATGAAAGGAAAGGGAATAAAAGAGGACGTGAGGAAGCAAAGAGGAAGACGGAAGTTACACGTCTGCGAAACAGAAGTGCGGCTGCACACTTTGGCGCCGGTCGCCGCGGCGACTGCAGCCAAGTGCAGAGCGGCGAAACTTGTGAGCTGGCGTCACTCCAGCTTGCCGTGATTTGTTTGCCCCCCGAGGCCGCCGGCGTCCGGCAATCGGCCGCGACAAGAGAGGACGAGCGTCGCCCCGAGTCTGTCCGCGCGACCCCGCAGCTAATGGGTCACGTCAGGCCCCGGTGTCACTTACATGTCCACTCGCTTCGGACCTGACCCACTTCACCCGAGTCCCATCGCCGCCACATCATCATCCTCCGCCGCCCGGGTCCGATCGGCCCTGACACCCCGCGATCCCACTTAATTAAAGCCTTCATTCAGGGTCTGCCGTGGCGGCGGCGGCGGACCCCCACCCCCCATCACCGACGCCGTCACCAAACAGCAGATTGATGCTTGGCGAGATCACGCAAATGAGGGCGGCGGGGCTGTTTATCAGCCGCGGATCATTTCTGATGCGGGGGGGAAAACTTTTCAGGACAGCTACTCGGCAAAAACTTGCGAGCGGAACGTCGGCATTGCAAACACGGCCAGCAAAACAGACGCCTCTGTGAAGTGTTTGACAAGAAGTCAGAAAAGCCAAGCAGCACACATCCAGTACCCAGAATTTACCCCACAGAGTTCATATGGGTGCTTGAAATCCTTGAAAGTGCTTGATTTTGGATAAGGTGCTCAATAGTGGTTGACTTGCTTAACACCAAATTGATATTTGTGAATTGATTAACTGTGATTTGAAAAAAAAATTGACAAAATGACAAAAAGTACTTGAAAAACGCTTGAATTCGACCTTGTAAAACTGTGTATGAATCCGGATTCTATTCGAAATACACATCTGTTGTCTAAGATAGAATTTATGTTCTGTAAGTGAAGTAAAGTGAGAGGCTTGTCGAGATCATACCAAAAAAAAGAAACATTCAATACCCAGAATTTACGCTTCAAATCCTTGAAAGTGCTTGATTTTGGATAAAGTGCGTAACTTACGAGCAGAATGTCAGTAGCGCAGACATTCCTGTCAATGTGAAACGTTTGATAACAAGTCAAGAAAAAAGCCAAAGTAGCACATGTCCAATACCCAGAATTTGACCCAGAGAGTTGATATGGGTGCTTGAAATTCTTGAAAGTGTTTGATTTTGGATAAGGTGCTTAAAAGTGCTTGACTTGCTTACATTGACTTGCTTAAATAAATATTTAATTGTGAATTGATTAAGAAAAAGTGGAGATAAGGTGCTGAAAGGTTTTGAAAGTAACACAAAGTACTTGAAAAGTGGCTGAATTCGACCCTGCAAAAATGTGTATGAATCCAGATTAAATCCTAAATACACACTTGTTCTCGAGGATGGATTTTATGTTCTGAAAGTGAAGTAAAGTGTGATGCTTTGCGAGATCACCCAAATAAGGGTGGCAGGGCCGTTTGTCAGCTGTTTATAGCGGATCATTTTAAATGTGGGGGGAAAACTTTTCAGGACAGCTACTCTGTAAAAACTTGCAAGTGAAATGTCAGCAGTGTTGACATTCTTCTGAATGTGAAGCGTTTGATAAGAAGTAAAGAAAAAAGCCAAAGTAGCACACATCCAATACCCAGAATTTACCCCAAAGAGTTCACATGGGTGCTTGAAATCCTTGAGGGTGCTTGATTGTGGATAAGGTGTTTGAAAGTGCTTGACTTGCTTAACACCAAATTGATATTTCATTGTGAATTTATTAACTGTGGTTTAAAATAACAAAACAAAGATAAGTGCTGCAAGGTTTTGAAAATGACAAAAAGTACTTGAAAAGTGCTTGAAATCGTAAAAACGTGTGTGAATCCAGATTCTATTCTAAATACACACTTTATCTTTACAATTTATCCTCTGTAAGTGAAGTACAGTGAGGTACTGTTCAGTCCACATTTGTAGTACTTTTGAAATAGCGTAAACAAGCTAGCAGCTAGGCGTGGCTAGCATAGTTACATCCACCCCGAGGAAAATGTATTTTATTTTATTTTATCGTCATATCTCTTGGGGGTTTGGTTTATGGACTTGACAAAGACATAATCTGCCAATTTGAGAAACTACGCATTTGCCTTCCTTTCAAATTAGCCAAAACAAGCTAACCGCTACTTTTGGGTAGCAAAACCGTTTCGCATTCGCATTTTAGTTTCTTGTCAAGTTTTGTTTCAGGTTTTTTTGGTTTGTTTGACGATATCTCTATAAAAGAGAGCCATTGTGAGTGTAGCGTTTGTGGTCATTGAATTTGCTCTGTGGGAACTTAAAAATCTACCTGTACAGCAAATGCAAATTAGCCTCAAACGATCTCTTCAGGACTTTTTAAGTAGAATAAATCAAGTGAAGAGTGCCGGGAAGCACAAAAAACCATCTACCGGCTGCTTCACATTTAATGAAGTCTTCTCCCTCCTCATTGTCACGTCTCAGGCGACGCGTTGGCCAGACGTCCTGGCTGCGTGTCGTTAGCGGGGGTCCGAGTGGCGTGCAGACTTTCCTCGGCACACATGGCCGCCATCGCCGCCTTCCCTCACCGGATCCTGGAAGGTTCCACCTCGCCTCGCCTCGCCTCGCTCGGGGGACAAATGTGAAGTCAGACGGCCTTTGTTGCTAACGCCGCGCTCGCGCTGCTAGCACACCGGCTGGGCCCCGCTGATAGCTCGCCGCCGGTGCCAAGGTGGGCCCGAAACACACACACACACACACACACTCTCACACACACAACTCCTCCAAGCTGCCCGAGAGCACGCCGGGAAGCCAAGTACATGTCGACCCCAACAAGAACACTTTTATTAAAATGTAATGGGACGACAGTTGAAATTAATAGAATTCAAATGTATTTAAATAGAATTAGATGCTGTTTAAACACGACAAAAATTCCTGACAGAAGTTGGCGGGTAGTGGTGTGTGTGAGTGTGTGTGTGTGTGTGTGTTGGGGGGGGGGGGGGGGGGGG
>CAESWR010001768.1:48939-59517 GCA_903171835.1 Mullus surmuletus
AAGCATTCCAGCACTGTGGCCAATCAATTTATTATCATATTAGTTTATTCTCTTGCTGAGTGCCGGGCCCATTAAGAACTTAAAGCTGCTCGTATCTCACACCCACACTCGCCCGCTTACACACTTGTATAAACATTCGCGTTGTGTTCTCGTCTCGTACTCGATGCTTTTTCTGAGCTCCTACCGTCTTGTTTCTCTTTAAACTTCCAACCTGATAAAAGACACTGACCTTCTTGGGTTCCTTTGGCGTCTTAGGCGTCTTCTTCTTCTTCATCTTCTTGTCCTCTTGCTCGGGGTCGGAGGTGATGGCCGGGTTGTCGATGCCGCCCTTCCAGGGATCGGCGGGGGACAGCAGCGGGTCCTCCTCGCTGCCCCGGTGGGCTCGTCCCTTCTTCTTCTTCTGTGTGGCCGGGCCGGTCTCCTCCCCGTCGCTGTCCGAGTGGAACCGTCTTTGGTAGGCCTTGGTCTTGCTGAAGAGGATTTTGGAGCGGTGCTTGTACTTGGACGGCCTCCGTGTCGCCTGGGACTTGCGGTCGAACCCGTTCTCTTCCTCACCCCCACCGTGGAGGCCGTGCAGTCCGCCGAAGGAGTTCCTAATTTTGACCAGACGGCTGTGCGTGTCCTCGGGCACGGCGTAGATGTCGTCGTTGTTGAAGCCCCTGGACCGCAGCAGGGTGTCCACGGGGTCTGCATAGTTGTCCGACGCCTCCACGTCCTCGCTGTGGGTCAGCGTGCCGCGTGGAGTCCTGCGGTTGCTTCGCATTCCCGCCTCGATGGTTTTGAGCAGGTTCGGGTCCAACTTTTTCACATTAGGCTTAGGGAGTATTGGCTTGGGCCGGACGGGTGGAGGCACTTTGTGGTTGCGTTCATGGTCTCCGACGGGTGTGCTGTGTACCGGGTACTCATTCCCCTCCAGGTCGATGCGGTACTTGGCCCGCTCGCTGGGCGTGGGAAGCAGCTGAACGTCATCCCCGATTGGGCTGTAAGGAGGAGGGGCTTCGTTATCGTCATCAGACTCTGGGTAGTAAGTGTTGTAGGCCGGAGAATGGCTATGGGGCGAGGTCTGGAAGACCTCTTCACTGGCACCGGTGGTGCACTCCCGTGACGAGCTGTCAAACAAGAAGGAGCTCTCGATGCTTGGCTTCTTCTCGAGCACTTCGTTGAAGAAGGGAGTGAATACCTCCGTCTGCCGGTGATACTGTGACAGTGAGTAGAGCGCCGTGAACTTGGCAGTAATCTCTGTGGCAATGTGTTCCCCTTCCGTCATCAACTCCTTGATGGCGTCGTTCTCAAAGAAGTCCGCCTGGCTGTCTGTGATCGCAACCATTTGGACCGGGATCACGTCCTGGACCTCTGCCAAGAAGGCCCGCAGCGTCGCCATGGAGGCCTTACGTTTTGCAGAGTAGACCAGGATGTATCCGTGCACCAGCTCATCTTTGCGGACGCCGATGGCTGAGTGATAGGAGAGGACAGTGACTTGAATCCGCCTCCTGGTGTCCCCAATGATCTTGTCCAGGATCAGCGTGTTGCTCTGGCCGGGTTGCCCGGCGCTACAGCAATGCGAGTCGAGGAAAGGCGATAGAATGAGGTCAACGCTGAAAGGATCCCAGCACATGGCGCACATGACTATCCTAAGGTCCGTCTCTGACATGTCTTTGATTGAGGGCAGTGGGGCTAAGACATCAAAGTTATGCTTGAGCCCGTCCAGCACCGCTCGGAGAGCCTGCTTAATTTGGAACTCTGTGAATTTCCGTGGAAAGGCTCCAGAGGGGATGTCGACAAAGGTGCACTGCAGCTTGTTTGCCAGCTGTTGGCCCTGGTGCCGCAGGATGGGTATGTTTTTACAAACGTTGTCCCTCTGATTAGCCAGGATGAGGATAAACGGCAGAGGCTGAGCAAACCTCTCCCTCCGGCTCTGTGCTATCTCTGCTCTGATCCTGCCGATGCAATCTCCAATGCAGTTTAGGGACTCGATGGAATTGAAGACGCAGAAGCAGCCGTGCGGTTTGAAGGTGGAGACCCACGTGTGGCTGAAGAGCAGCGTGGAGTTGACGTCCACGGGGAGAAGCTCCAGCTCATAAATTTTGCCGTCAAGGGTGTACTCGTCATCGGTGGACTGAGCTCGGATCTCGTTGGCGAGCTCCTGAGCGAGACCCTCCCTTCCCAAGAGGCAGAGGTTGATTTTATCAATGTTGGCACTGTTGTAGTAGAGATTAGAGCGCCCGTGGTCGAGCTGCACCAGCCTGTTTGCTAAAACTTGCTCTACTTTCAGGTCCACACAGTTCTGCCCGCTCAGGCATGTCTCCTTGGTGGGATGGTAAACAAACCCAATGTGTTTGAGGAGGAGCGACTCCCTATCTGGGGCAAGTTTCTGCAGCGCTCTATATCTGGGCTCCTCATTCAGCACGCCGTGAATTTCACTCATCTTGTCAAAGCTGGGGGTGGCATTCAGATCCAAGTCGTAGAATAGCTCAGCATGCTCAAAAAGCATTTCCTGGAACTCCTCTTTGGCCCTTTCAACTATTTCCTGCTGGTGTCTACAGTAAACATCCCTCCTATCTGATTCCGTGATGTACTTGTAGGCCTCGTCCTCCATGACAAAGCACATGACTTCCTCCCAAGGCTGTCCTGCGCTGATAAAGTGAACCCTCTCCAGAGTCTTCTTGAACCTCTCTTTCATCTCCACCCTCCTCTTCTCCGACAGCAGGTGCTGGACGTGGTTGTGGTAAATCCTCTCCCCGTCCGGCGTGTCCAGGAGGTCAAAGGGTATCCTGCGGTCGCTGTTGTCTATGTGGTCTGTCTCGTCCCACGGCGTCTGCTCCAGAACCACAAACCAATAGTGGAAATCAGAGCGATTCCGGATCACACTTTGTGCCTCAGACCATGTGAGGTGCTCGACCTCGTCCAGGTTGTTGAGGAGGTTGTTGAGGGTTTTTGGCAGCGTGGTCAGGTACTCCTCCCTCCGCCTCCTGATGTGCTCCTGCTTCAGTTGTGAAATGTGCTTAGTGAATATGTTTCGGCCCGTCCTGGATCCCTCCAACGTGATGAACTCCTCATAGTCGGGGTGACCTTTCATATTCGTGACCACCGTTTTCCACGTGGTATGGTAATCCCTCACCATCTGCACCATCAATTTGTCAAATCGATCCATTACCGAGGCGACAAGCTGCCGCTGGACCTTATAGGCGTCCAAGTATGGCACAGTTTTTGGCTTCCCTCTTGTTTTGTCCAACTGCTGGGTGAGGGCATTGAAGCAGAGCTCCACATTGACGTTGGTCCGTGCCGACGTTTCCACGAGCAGCAGGTTCTTCTTGCTGGCAACAAAGGCCTGGAGGTCCCTTAGATGCTGGTCCACGCACTCGTCACATTTGGTGGCAGCGACGACAATGGGCTTCTTTGACTTGACAATTTGCGAGTAGAGGCTGTTGACAAACTTCATTTGGTCGTCAAACTTTCGATTGCAGCCCTTGCTGACGTCTATGCAGAGCAAAAAGCCATCAATGTTCAGCTTCCCATCGGGCATCTGCTTCTGGTCAAAGTCCTGTTCCAAGCCCAGCTGGTCCGTGCAGATGTACATGAGCTTCTCTGCCGACTGAAGCTTTGTTGCTGCCGCCCGCTTGGTGTACGGCTGCAGGTTGGTACTCCGGTGCGGAAGAAACGTCTGATCATCAATGAACTCCGTCTGCTCGATGACTTGGATCTTACAATCCAACCCTTCGTCCCCGCGATGAGCCACTTCCCCCCAGTACAGGAAGTGGTCATTGTTCACCACGCGCCCACCAAAGTCTATTGTGCTCAGCACCGAGGTGTGCTCGGAGTAGTAGTTGTCCGCATCGGGGCGGATGTATCGGTTGCACAGGCAGGACTTGCCCACGCCGCAGTTTCCCTTTTCCTTCTCCGTCCCCGAAAGGCCAACCACGCTGACAGCGAATGTCGGGGGGCGCGCATCCTTGTTCTTGGCCATTATTTCCCCCCTCTCATCGCTAACTTGGTCACTTCCAGGAAAAAAGGTCAAGATATCATTCCAGTTCTGCTCGTCAGTGGCACAGAGGCACTTTCATTTTCTGATTTCCCCTCTCAGCTGTGGCGAATCCCGCTGCGACGCTGTATTGCTTTCTATCCTGGGTCTTCTTTAAGCTGGGATAGAGCAGCCGGCGTCTCCTTTTATCACCTGCCTGCAAGACATGGAATTTACAATTAGGGGGAGATAAAGGCTAAACAAACAAAAAATACACACGCATTGGTTTGTCCTTGGAGCACTTCAGTGAGCTTATCACAAAAAAAGAATAATTAGCTCTTTGTTTCACTGTGTATCCCCTCTGAGACACACATGTATATGTATCAGTGACGCAGATCACACATGTTTATCAGGAATTCCAAAAAATATGAGACAAAAGAACACGTTATCACACCTGCGCAGGACAAAATAATCCCTGCGAAAAAATCGCAATCTTAATAAAAGCTTGAAGAGGCCTTTCGGGCAGGTAAAAGTCCCCATCTTAAACAGCGACATTACTGATTTAGAATGTAAAAAGCCTCCTGCATTCTTCGGAGGAGCAAACATTTGTTTTATAAGTGGCAATCCTGAAATGGCCTTTCGAAGAAGACAAAAACGACAGTGTGTCAGTTCGTCTTGTATAAGAGAAGAGGGAGAGTAATTCAATCACCGGCCATGCTCGACAATGTCACTTTTCCCCTCGCAGAGGAAAAGAAGTGCTTTCAACCAATTTGTGCCGAGGCAGGATAAAAATGGCATGCAACTCCGGCCCTTTGACAGCCGCTGACCTAGAAATGATTTGCTTTGCTGTGAGAATGAAACAGAGAATATAAATCAGTTTGCAGATTTGTTATCGTGGCCAACGTGACCCACAGACGGCGACAACATGTAATCCTCATTATTCTCCCTGCTGGTTTTTGCAGCCTGACATTTGAGTCGAAACTGGCAGTTTTGATTATCTAGAATGAAATTATCTCTCTCTCTCTCTCACACACACACACACACACACACCTCTTTTCCGTTCCACGAGCAGAAATTAAACCTGTCACTTCGACAATACCAATATATGACAATTTCTGATGAGGTGGGGGTGGGGGTAAAATACATGACGAACGCCCTCGTTTGATTGACTGCGCAACCTTTCCGTCAGCGCTATCTGTGATTGTCACAGTCAAGCGAGCCTGAACCCTTCCATGACCTAACCAGAGGCTGATTACTGATAACCGTCGAGAGAATTGCAGCCGTTGCCGTGTTTTACGGAGCGATGGCAATCAGCCAGCGACTTCGCCTGCGCCGCCCCGCGAGCTGCAGCATGACGGCACACTGAGCCCGAGAAACTGCACCAGAGCGGGAACTCGGTCCGCTGAGAAGAGGGAATGAGGCCCCCCGCCCCACCCACCAACCCCACTGTTTATAGAAGCCAAGGTGATGATGTCACCTGTGCGGGGGGGGGGGGGTTTGACGGTTGGGGTACAAAATAGCTTTTCTCAGTAACCATGCGTGGATTCAGAAGAAGATAGAGGGAGGGAGGCGATCATCACCACCATTATTGAGATTCAACATGGCAACAAACACACGGAAATATGAGTAGGAGCACTAACTGATTACACAATACTTAGATATGTGGATTTCTTCACACATACATGCAAACTTACACATGTGGAAGAAATCAAAAAGTTTCCCTGTCCAAACTCAAGGCACCTCCGCAGTAAATGAGCGTTATTTATTGGTCCACTGGCACAAGCATTGTCCGATGCATGTCACCCATACCCATAATGCACCTCTCAAAGCTCATGTTGTGGGGAGATTCTTTGCTTCCTGATACGCAACACTTTTCCTTGTCTGCAGAACAACACTTGAGCAGGAACTCATCAGCCAAGGTTGCTCAACAACCTGAGGGAAATGAGAGGGAATTATGCGTCACCTGATCTGCACTCGACACGCCTCCCAGCAAAAGCCTGGCGTCCTGTAAGCAACACACCCCGGACATCTGATGATGTCAGCAAGCAAACCGTCCAGCAGGTATGTCAGGTTTACTAATCACACCGTCGGCCCGCTACAATAGCTGCCGGAGAGCAACCAGGAGACCCGCCACGCCTGACCGCCGAGTATCAGCTCAGCGTGGACGGGTGAAGCTTTACCCGCCTCCAGTCTCGGGGACGCCGCCAATCACCACGAAGAACAAACACGTGCAACTAAAAGCACATGAGCTTGGCTTTTAAGGAAAATGCAAACGTTGCAATAGCTTGTGCACTCTATTTTCCACAACAGAACAACATTAATTAACAAAAACATCTGTAAAAATAAAGGTAGTTTAATATAAAGGCGTTTTAGGGGCACTCAGCAGAGGAAAATTAATTAAACTGCAGATTTCTGCAATGATATACGGTTTACCTCTGTTATTATTCGGATTGTGTCCAGTCTAGACTCATAACAAGATGAAATATTCTTACTATAGCCGGGCTCCTACTAGCGCAAACTCCACCTCGCTCATCAATTACAGAGGCTGCGATGTATTAATCCCCCGCTGATTGACCGACTGATCGTTACAGCTCCGCGTTCCTGACTCGCGTCCAGGCCGCACTATTTGAGAAGATCAGTCGGCCAAATCCCAACATCTGCTTTGCGTTTCTGTCAGCCGGTATCAAAGCCCGCGCCTCCTCTGTCAACACACAGGGTCAATAAACGAATCATAAAATATTACCAGGGGGCCGGATGTAGACGGGAAAGGGGGGGGGGGGGGCAGGGCTAGCCTGTTAGCCGAGCACCTGGATGCTTCTCTTCCCCGTACAAACTGCAGAGGCGCTTGGCGAGCAGCTAAAAGTAGCCTCGCGCATCATGATGGGTGTATTCAGTGAGCGGCTGCCGGGCGGATTAAGGTATCACTTGGCAGGCTGGTTTTAGAGATGACTAAATGCTGTTAAGCCCAGAAAGGCGGCAGAACATACTGCCAAGGATGGCGAAACCTTTTCAAGTTAAACCCCGCTGGGTTCTCCCCTTTTTTTGTTGTTTAAGGGCAAAGAAATACACTTGTTTTCCTCACAAAGCTCCAACAGAGAGGAGATGCTCCACGCCAGACGCAAGCCGCCGCCCACAGGAAGACATGCCTCAAAGACGTACGAGCAAAGTCCAAACTGCCTCTCGAGGAGGAAATCGGGAGCTCGCTTCTCGTCATATGAATGACAACATGGCTGCGGTGCCTCACTGACCAACCTCCCGGGATTTCTGGGTATTCACTTTCAGATTCTTTTCAGTCAATACTTGCCACCGCCTCCATTTTAGCTGGTAACACAGGTTTTGAATTTCAGCGTCCTCATCAACACAAGAGCTTCTCAGAAAAAAAGACCCAACAATCCACTTGATAAAAATCTAATTAATCCATCAGCTGTAAGACTGATTGATTAATTGAGCTTCTTCCAAATATGTAAAATTGTATTCTTGTGTTCCAAAACCCACTTGAAGACAAAATGATTTAGTCTTCAATTATAGCAGGACTATCACAAAAATATATATTGAAATGGAAAATGTGGCATGTGGTTAATCAGATCCCACCCCCAACCGTCAAAGTAGAAAATCAGCTTCTTTGAAACGGCCTCCGACGCTTTGAAGCCGGCGCCAGCGTGAATGAAAACACTGCTGCCGCCCTCCTCCTGAGCCGGGTCCAGGCCCAAAGCCAGCCATCACTCATCCCACTTCCCCTTCCAGAGGTGTCGGTGATGTAACAACAACAGTTTTTAGGCCAACCGACACAATCGGAGCTCGTCGGGCCTGATAGCCTCATATTAAACACGTCCGGAGCCAATTCTGGGCATCAGCGCCGGGCCTGATCCAGGTACATTTGAAAAGGTATCAGCTTAAATAAAGCTGATTAAAATCTGATCCTCCCCTCGCTGTGCTCATTCCGCCGCTGCAGCTGCAGCTGCTCGGCTTTAGTGCCGCGGCTGAAAAGAAGGGAAATGTATTCCGCCATGTTTGGGGTCCCGCTCGCTTCTTAAGAGTCAAAACATCACATCCAGGAAGCAACTTATCAATATTAATCTCGTCTGTCTCTTCGTTAAGTGGCTGTTTGCGTTTATCTCTGGCCACACAAAGATCATCTATGAGATAAGATGCTCCACTTTGCAGCAGTGGCGTTTACTGCAGTGAAAGTGGATCAACCTTTATTTATATCAGACACGAATAAGTGAAGCTGATCAGAAAACACGCTTTGCCGGAGTCAGAGGCTTCATGGTTAATGCAGATGCAAAGAAAATCAATGGTTATCTTCTGCCACCGTGCGCGCAGAAGTGTTGCATCGGCACACGTCGCATATTCAAGGACTCGATCGACATCGCGGCCAGAAAAACTTCACCCTGACGCCCCGGCTGGCGCGTGGTCAGCGGCGTGGCGTTAGCATACGCCAATACCAATCTGCACTTCTGTCCTGGTGAAAATAACGACTCAACGCTTCTCTTGACAGACGACCCTTCTGCCTTCAAACTGGAAAATAAATTGAATTAACAGTGTATGTCGCCGTGTGGACGGAGTGTCGCGGTTGACAGGCGCGATGCCGACACAGTTTGACGTGAATGCGGTCCCTGTAATTGCACTTTTTCAGCAAACAATGCGCCCTTACTGTCAGAAATTAATTAGAAATCTCAAAAACACACAAAAGCATGCGAGCGTCTAACACATTTGCCCTGAACCAGCTCTCGAGAAAATGTGTTTCTCTTGTCCAAGCCAACTTTTAAAAAGGCAGATACCCAAACTAGATGGTCCAAACACGAGCTGTGAAATGTTTCTTTCAAAGAGTATTATTTTCTGCATGTAGACCCCCCCCCCCCATCCCTCCCACCATCCAGGGACCTGCACTTTAATGTACGCTTGTATGCTTTAATGCTTTATATTTTCAAGGGGACTCCACGTCTTTGATGTCAGACAATATGGAGTGTGCACTGATAGAAATTTCTCCATTGGGGTTTAATGAAGTATCCTCAATCAATCAATCGATATCCAGCTCAACGTGTGCGAGCGAACCCGGCGCCGGCTCTGACCGCCGTCCATTTAGCGGAGAGGCGGCGAGCAGACTGATGAACACAGTCACACTGAATCACTCTGTGGTTTTATGGACGCTAAAAGCCAGATAATAGCATTTACTAAGTGCAAACAACAAAGAGCCCGATTGATGCATTTCCACACAAAGTTGTCACATAATAAACGTTTTCTGGGGGAAGCGGCAGCAAAACGCCGGAGGCTGAACAGCCGCCCGTGTTTCTGGTATTAACAGCTGAGTAATTACCACAATGTACTAACGAGGCGGAATATTCTGCTTCTGGTGAAGCTTCTATGTGAACACACGAGGCGAGCGGGCGAACACAAACATCTGAATAATGTGCCGTGACGTGGCGAAAAAGCCTGAATGAGAAATGCTGAATGACTCGTGAATATTTTAGCTGCGATGTATGAATGAATGAGTGAGTGGGAAAAGCGGCTGCAGATGCAGAAACTAAGCTGTGGACGGGAGGAATATTTGAATCGGAAGTCTCTAAAAATTGGGGAAATGTGGACTGGAAGTGGGCGGAGCAACCGTGTTTGGCATTATGATATTTCTTGCATCAATTTGTCAATAAGTGGGCGGGGCTCAGTTCAGCCACTCAACCGGAATGTCAATCTCAACGCAGACCCCGCCCTCAACCTCACCCCATCCTTGCATTTTCAAAACAAACATCACATGGTGTCGATGACAACTTGTCATGTGCGAACTGACCCATGACCTGATTCAGCGGCGGATCAGAAAAAGTCGTAAAAAGTAGGCTAATATCCTCGTAATAACGTATCTCCCCCTGCTGGCCTCTCAACAACACAAATCCAGTCCTTTTTCCTATTCTTTTTTCTTTACAAGCGGACGCAGACGGACTCGCTCCTGGAAAGTTAAAAATCTGATGGTAATGTCTGTTTACGCTTTCTGTCATAGAATCAAATCAAATAGAAATGCACACTGAATTAAAGTGTTTTGGTGTCTTTGGGGGTCCACGGGGGGCCGACCTGATGACCACGGATCCGTTTCCCCCGTGCAGAGTTTGGGACCTGCAGCAGGTCCAATGCAAATAAACGCAGCAGAACACACACACAGAACACAGAACCTAGCACAGAACCCTGACCACAGAACCTAGACCCTAGAACACAGAACCTAAAACACAGAACCCAGACCCTAGAACACAGAACACAGAACCTAAACCCTAGAACACAGAACCTAGACCCTACAACACAGAACCTAGACCCTAGAACACAGAACCTACACCCTATAACACAGAACCTACACCCTACAACACAGAACCTAGACCCTACAATACAGAACCTAGACCCTACAATACAGAACCTAGACCCTAGAACACAGAACCCTGACTCTAGAACACAGAACTTAGACCCTAGAACTTAGAACACAGAACCTACACCCTAGAACACAGAACCTAGAACCTCGAACCCTGCTCCTGTGCCACTGTGGGGGGTGAAAAGTTGACTGGCTAATAATGACAGGCGGTAAGTGTGGAATATAGACAGAGCCCACCGTGGGCCGGGTGGTACCCTGGGACCCCCCCCCC
>CAESWR010001768.1:60152-71709 GCA_903171835.1 Mullus surmuletus
CGGGTGTAGCGGCGGGGGTCTGCGGCCGCGGAGGGGGGGCGGAGGGGGAGGGGAGTAGGGGGGGGGTCTTAGCCCGGCTAACGGAGTCCCGGTCCGGAGACATTCCGCGACCCACCTAATAACATGGTCGCTCCCGGATCCACATACCACGGAGACGCGGAGGAAGCGCTCCGGCATGAGGGCGAAACTCCGCGGGAAGAATCCACGCTCCTCCGGGAGGGGGTGAGAGAGCTCCGGGGAGGGGGGCTCCGGGGGGCTCCGGTGCTGGGGGTCGTTGGGGCGCAGTGGCCGGCGGGCAGCGTCGGGTCTGCGGGCGTGTTTGGGAGCCGTGGGTCGGTGTGGTATGCGAGGAGGCGCTGTAAGGCGAAACCTGCGTCTCGGAGCTCCCTCCTCCTCCTCCTCCTCCTCCTCCTCCTCCTCCGCCCCTCGGCAGCAGCAGCAGCGGCAGCAGCGGCGGCGGACAGTAATGGCGACTCGCTCTCTCGGCCGCTCCGCGCACTCTGCGTCTATGTCTCTCTGTCACTCCGCTCAGCCGCTCTCTCTCTCTCACCTGTGTGTCGCTCTGTCTTTACGTAGATCTATAGATGCGTTTGATTGACGCACAGGTAGACACACAGATAAGACGGGTAGATCATTTCGAACATCAAATCGGCGTTACGGAAGCCCAAAGAGGACATGATTAAACTTTTTCTTTTTTTTTTTTGGCTCGTGATAATAACTGACATTTTTTCCCGCGTTTTTCTCCAATTGATTTATTTTAGCTATCCGGTAATCGTGTATTACAGACAGAGCTTAAACAACAACTTGTTTGTTTACTGGGTGTTCCGGGGGTTATTGATTAATTCCACATCTCCAGATATCCCGAGTTAATTTTTAAACAAAACAAATTAATTTTATTATCACAAGAAAAAATTAACTCGTGCATCTTTGAGCTTCGTTTTTCCCTCGAGATCACGAGAAACATACGTTGTTATCACGAGAAAACTTTATTAAACAATATGAAATCATGTCCTCTTAGGGCTTCCATATGAATTAAACTAGCTTTCCTTTGCTTTTTTCCACCTATGACCAATTCAGTAATAAAAAACTGATTAAACTCAAACACTGTAGCTATGCTCTTCCACCTGGTGGCCTTTTAAGGAATTGCAGGCGGTCCCTGACGATGCATTCATCACAGTATCGTGTTCGTCGGCTGGAACCACTTTTTTTTTGCTGGGTTTTTTTTGCACAGCATTTTTTTTTTTGCAGAATAAAAATGTGAAACTAAAGTGGATTTTCCACCCTGTCAGACCTGCAGCTCACGCGCCGGGTAAGAAGAGCCAGACTGAGTCTTCAGCATCGCAGCGAAAAAAATCACACCAACAGACGGAGGAGGCAAATGAATTCCGAGTGCGCTTCTTTCATTGATCATCGGCTTGTTTGTGGAAGCTGTTCTGACGTCCTTCGCCGCCTCAGACGGCCTCGGCCATCGTCGATATCATCAGAATCAACCCGAGCGCCTCCATGAGTTACAGCATCAGCCTCGCAGCTGCTGGATGCAAAGTTAAAACCAGCCTGCAAACGGGTTGATTTCGTTGAGTCGTCAAATAGCGCCGCCGACCCTCCTGCATCCCACGTGCGCACGCAAACAAACGTTACATCGCGCAAACAACCTGCAGGCCGTAATAGATTATTTCTCAGGGTTTCCGCGGTTTCATCTCATTGTCTGCGACTCTGATCTGCTGAAATAAATATAAAATGGGCGTCTTTGTGCCTCTGTCTCTTTTCTGATTCATTTCAATAATCCTCTTTATTGGCATGAATGTTAGATGAAGCACCGTGCCAGAGCTTCTAAATACAAATTAAAATCTCCCTCCCTCCCCCCTTCCCTCGCTGCCTCCCTCCCTCCCTCCCTCTCTCTACCCGTGATGTAATTATGTTTGGGGATGTTGTTGTTTTTTTTTTTTTCCCCCCCTCGAAAATTGTTTAATTATGTATAATGTGCCTGGATGGGAAAAAGGCAAATTTGCTCAACGGGGGGAAATGCAGGTTTTAGAGCAAGGACGGACGGATGAGCGGAGACGTCTCTTTGCGAAGCAAAACAATTAGCCGGCCAATTAATTAGCCGAAAATCGTCTCACAGTACAGCCGCTCACAGCGCTCTCGCCGCCGCCCGCCTCGTCCCGCCACAACATCCTCTTAATAACGAGTTTCTGTGAGGGCGCAGTCCAAATATTGACAGTAATGAAAAGAAAAGGCCGCAGCCACGGTTAGAGAACAGCGGGCCGCCGCTGAAAAATCCTTCATTTATATTTCAGCTGTTCGGGGGCCGGGATCAATATGGGCCGCTGGTTCCACCGGATTCCCTCGAGTGCAATGCTGTGTTAATGAGCCTCGGCGCTCCCAACCAACACACTCACCCAGATAAGAGGAAGCAGCTGGGAAGGAAGGGTCAGGAAGTCTAAAATTAGCCCGCATGGAATTAAAAAAAGGCCTAAAACACGGCGGACTCGGCTCACATCGGAGTTCCAGGGGAAGAAAAAACAACCCAAAAAACTTTGGTTGTGTCTTCCCGCCTTCCTCCAGATAATTGGCCCGATGTAAACACGCTGACATCACTTCCGCGTGGGCTCCAGCTGCTACAGAGGAATGTGGAAACGTTCCCGCTGGCGAGGAAATCCACGGCCGGCGACGTGAAGCTCCGTCACGTGGGCGGAGACAGGAAACGGGATTCTGTCAGGAACATTCCGGATCTTCCCAACGCAGGAGTTCAGTACGTTCCCGCTTTTTCCTGTAGCTACACCCGTGCTCTGCCGAGACGGAAACGCTCCCAGCTGCTGCCAGCAGAGGGCAGCGACACAGTGGCCGAAAACGCTGCAAAATAGAAACGTTTATTCCTTATTTTATTTTATTCCTTCTGCTATCAAGCTTTTCAACACAAATCCCACTCATTTTAGATGTAACTTTAATGTTTAGTCTATCTACATATTTACTTATTGGACTACAACTGATTTGATCAATCTTAATGAGGACAGATTTTTATTACAGTTATTATTATCATGGATCCACGCACTTATTCTTAATTCACATTTAACTTAATCTGAATCTCAATCACGTTTGAGTAAAAACAAACAATAACTGTGGAAAAGCTTGTCTCAGGGGTTTGGGAAAGTGTGCCTGCGTGTGATTGGGGGAAGCAGGTGTGGACTTGCTGACATCATCACGTGTCATATTTAGCTTTACGGGAAGAAAATTTGGAAGAGGAAGATATTTTTGCGAATATTTTCTGCTGAGAAAGATTCTTATTTTTTGGCAGAATGTGGAAAGCTGAGAAGATGTGTTTCCCCGGAACACCAACAAAACACTTCACCGCTGTTAATGTTTGGACCAAAACATTCCCGGGTCGGACAGCAACGCTTCCCGCCTCTCATTAGCACTTTGGGACTTCTTGGAATCGGTGTTACAGGAAGTCAAGGTCTGATGTTGGCGTGGCTTCACCTACTTTTTGCGTGTTTGCTTACAAAGCAGCACATAAAAGCCGAAGCGTTGGTTGCCTTTTTAATGACCCAGATCGCAAACGCACTCAAACGCCTCGCTGAGCGCTCAAATATTCACGTTACGGGAGGCCGGCGCTCGCTGCGGAGCAAATAAAAAAGTGCAAACGGCACCAGCTGCATCGTGTGTTTCATTAAACCCACAGAGGATTCACACACACACACACACACACACACATTACAGATAAGTGATGCGGCTCTCAAACTGGGCTGCTGACACCGGTGTCATTCAGGCTCCGCCCACTTTTTCGTCCACAGGCGATGGTTATCAGCCGCTCCTGCATGGCGGTGCATGCTGGGAAAGTTGTTGAGGGAGTCAGCATGTGTTTGTGTGTTATTTGAGGAGGTTGACTGTGTGTTATTTAAAGAGCCTGTGTGTGTGCGTGTGTGCGTGTGTATGTGTGTGTGTGGCTGCTGCAGGCGACCCCTCCTGCCGGCGCTGCACCATCAGCACCTCCATATGGAATCTGCAGATTTTTCACTTTCTGTCGGCCTTTCATGTTTCACACGTTTCTTGTTTGTAAAACCCTGACAGGGCGGCTTTTTTTCTTCTTCTTCTTCTTCTTCTTCTCTCCAAAAGCAGATCCTTTGCTTGTTTTCCGCGCCTGGAAATGGCGGTGCTGCGGCGCAGCGGCGGCCGTGCTCAGCGTGACGGGCAGCCTTCAAACCGTGACTGGCTGGAGGTCTCGTCCTCCTCCTGTCTGACGGCTGCTGCTGCCTTCAAGTCCTGATTATTGGAGCTTCCAGCGCTTCCATCGTGTGTGTGTGTGTGTGAGAGAGAGAGAGAGATCTGAGCCCACCTTGAGCTACAAACAAAGCAACCTGCAGCAGGACCAGCAGGAGGTTCCTCTGAGCAGCAGCAGGAAGTTCACGCTCAGGTCAGAGGAACTTTACGTGTCTCCTCCAAGTTCAGGGAGTGAAGACGAGTCTGCAGCCGCCGCAGGTGCAGAAAATCAAGACCACCGTCTCAGTAAACGACGAGGTGGGCTTAATGATGAATTAATGTACCCATAAATAAGTGATGAATGTTATCCATTAATTTATGACGAATAAATGAATGAGTAAATAAATGTCTGAATATGCCCATAAATATGGCAAATATCCCTAATGATCATACTTTCTTACATGCATTCGTAATTTTCCGTATATTTTATATTTCCGTTGTAATTTTTGAATTGCCTTATATTTCGTTGCATTTATATTTGGTATTTTTTATTATTATTCTTTATTCTTATTTGTAGTTTGTATTCTACTGTGTTTTTCACATGCTGCTCTTGTTCCATTGCCTCATATTTCAACACGGTGCTACTTGTATCTTTTCTATTATTATTATTATTCTTTGTTGTATTATTGGCACTCAAAGAAAGCAAAGTATTTCATCGTACAGGGAAATTTCCTTTCTGAGGACATGACAAAAACACTTTGAATCCTTGGATTCTGATTCAGAAGTTGTCTTGCATTAACAATTCAATTGATATTCAACCATTTTCTTCCGTCTGCCGGCAATCAGGATTCAATTCTAACGCATTGAAGGAAACCTTTTCTCCGCCAGATTCCCTCACGAGCGACGAACAACACGTTACATAATCACAACACAGAGGGACCATTTCTTCCCTCTCGGTGACACGAATGTAAAAGCATTTAGTGCAAAAACCTACATAATGACGCCGTCTAGCACATTAAGACTCATTAGCAATGCAAATGCTGCACTCGCCGCGGCGGCGGCGGCAGCGTAATGATGCTTGTAAAAGCCGACAGGTGCGATTAAAGACAAACGTCGTCTCAATGTTATTCATGTTGGGACCCGATTGTGTGTTTCAATGAAGTATATTGTTTTATTTCCTGATATCTAGATTGCTGACCTTATTTGAACATCATTCGAGAGAAAGCAAAGGACGCATTCATGATCTAATGCAGTCTTACTATTTTTCACTTCTTTGACTTTGTTGCAATTCGTAACTTCAATTTCATGTGTTTTGTGTAGAGAAAATCCCCACCGCTCATCATCCTGCTTCCTCGAACACCCCTAATGCGAGGCGAGGTTTGCTCGTGAAGACCGCCGAGGAAAAAACGCTCTGCACCAAACCGCGTTTACATGCACACAAGAAAAGCCAATTACTGCGGCCGCTCGTTTACTTTAAATTCCCTCCACCCGAATTCTGACGGCCGCAAACACGGTGCACGTGAACGGCTTGTTCGGCTGCATGAATCCTTCACGCCAATCCAGGCAGGAGCATCGTCCATTTAGACGCACATGTAAACGCACTTCCGGATCCTAAGATCTGGACTCAGACTGGTTGTGTCGTTTTATCCTGATCATGTAAACCAGTAACACCATTTGCTTGTTGTTTTTCAACTTCAGCTGATATCTGCAGCTGCTTTGCAGGTTTTGAGTCATCAGCTTCAGAGTCTCGCTTGAGTTTTGCTGATTTCCTTTTTCACCTGAGCAGTAAATCCTGTGTGTGTGTGTGTGTTGAGTGTTGCATGCTGGGCCTCTGAGTCTCCCTCTGACATGGAACATGAGGCGCGGCGGTCTGATGCTGCAGCCGCTGCTCCTCCTGCTACCGGAGCAGCCATAATATCCCGATTATGAGGCGCGGCGGCTCGCTGGGACGAGGCTGAGGAGCCGCCGTTGAAAGCCGCCATTCGTTTGCTCGCCCGCCCGCCCCTCGCTCGCCCACTCACATCATTCACAAGTGGCACTCAGGGGCTTATGGAACTGCCTTTTTTTTCTTTTTTTCTGTGGGTAAAGCTCCTTAAAACCCACTCTGAAAGTAAAGCCCGAGGGCTGCGCTTTGAAAAAGACATCAGATGTGCTGAGAGGACGCCCCGTCCTCCCAGCCCGGCAACGGCGCCGCGCGCCTCGCAGACTGCAGGCATTTTTTCTGGCCGGCTGCTCTGCTGCTACTGGACGCCGGCAGGACTTCCTGTCACATCTCCATATTGGCGCAGGTGGCGGCGGGTTCGCACGCTGAGCTCTCGAGTCCAACATCAGGATTATTAGCTCCGGCAGGCGGCTGCTGCTCTGCTTATCAGCGGGGCGACGGCAAAAACAAAAAGGATGATCCGGACGTAACATTTTAAAAGCTGCAGTGTCCCTTCAAACGCAGAGTGGCTGTGATCTTTACGCCGCAGCAAACCTCGGCCTTTTCGCCGCCGCCGCCGCCACCGCCCTCACAAAGCTCCAACGGCTGCAGGCGGGGGGCGCAAAAAATCGGCATGTAATACTTCATCATAACACCGGGACGTGAACTCTGCCTGTCCGTCACACTCGGCACCGCGGATCCGGGAGTGAAATGGGGAAAAGTGCGGTTACCACGGCAACACGGCCAAACATCTCTTAACGAGCTCAGGATTATCACAGTGGTGAGTATTTTGGGGGATTGTGAAGCAGAGCCGGCTGAAGGTCGACATCCGGGTACTTACGGTGGATAGTGAACTGCAGCACTGCGACCTCGGAAAATGTCAAATATTCTAAATAAAAGCACATCAGTTTCAGTTTATTCATTGTCATTGTTATAAACAACGAGATGTCGTTAAGAGCATCTGACTTCACACACAAAAATCTGTTAATTGTAGCTTCTTTAAACCAAACAACTGCATGCAGTGCAGTGAGGCCCTCTGTAAATCCAAAGAGAATTTATGACCTATTTATCTTTTTAAAGCGCTGTATAAATAAAGTTGAGTTGAGAATTATTTATTCCTCTCACATAGCTGCAACTTTGACCCCCTGAACATGCTCAAAAAGTCACGAAACTTTCCAGGATTGTCGGGTCTGGCATAAAATTTGATATTTTTTGGCCATTATATCCCAATAAAAGCAATGCAAAATGGCTCAGTGGCGCCCCATACGGATTGTCATGAGCTGGAAGTTTGTCCTAAGGGCACGAAATAGTAGGAACTGGATGTTTCTAGTTTTCCTGCCATATTTTTGGATTGTATTTAAAGTCATTTTAGCAATTACATGCTGATTATTGTGTTTAACATTGACTCTGGCTGCAGTTGAGATCAATCACGGCTGTAAACACACAAGTGATTGTAGAACAGAGGAGAGGTGATCAGAATAATAAAAACAACCCAAGATCAATCAGAACAATCCCTCTGAAATATCGGGGAACGATAAGCCCATTATTTCCGGCTGAAGCAGAGCAGAATAATCAAGTTGAGGGACACAAAGTGGGCGGAGCCGCAGTCGCCCGTGGTTCTTCTCGGGTTCCCTTCACATTCAGCCGCAGATTTAAAGACTCACACATGTAAGCGGAGCCTGCGCGGGTCTGCGGGGGGCGGAGCCTGCGCGGGTCTGTGGGAGGCGGCCCTGCTGTCACGCTCTGAATAAGACTCTGAAGGAGAATTGTGCAATCAGGGTCCTCGGAGGCCTCCGGGCTGCGCCGAGCCGGCCGGCCGCTCTATTGTGTCTGGCTGTGAGCTCAGCTGGGACGGCTCTAATGCCCCGACACCAGCGGGCAGAGGCAGGAAGCCGTCTGAGTATTTATATCTGGCTGCCCTGCAACAATGCCGAGCTGCCGAGCTCCGACCGTCACAAGACTCCGAGAGGGCAGCTTATCTTTATTAGATCTTCCAGGCTTTTGTTTCATTCTGCTGATGAACTGCTGTGACCGGACAGTTTGCTCAAGGACAAAGCTCAGGCGGCGGCTTTGGGGAAACGTGCGGCGAGCTCAGAGACATGAATAGAAAACATGGAGCCAAAAAAATATGGTGCCACTGGTGGAAGGTGAAATATCTTCTCTCCTCCGATCCACTGTACATGGAGAAAAGGTGAAGGTCCTCCTGACCACCAGGGGGAGTCGCACGCTGAAATAAACACTGCAGCGGCTGACAGTGAAGCTACATGACGAGGCTGCGTCTCTGAAAACAGATTCCCCAAACCTTGACGTTACTTTTAAATGCCTATTTACTGACAAATCTGTTTTGGTCTGTGCCTAGCAATGGTTAGCTTCCATGGTGTAATGGTTAGCACTCTGGACTCTCAAATCTCGGTGGGACCTGACTTTCTTTAATTGTCCTCCGGGGACAAATAACGTTTATTGAATTAAATTGAATTGAATTGAATTGAATCGTTGCTAGGCACCAACAGGACGCGACCTGGCGCGACCCCAGCCCGCCTCCCTCTCAGCTCCCTGCCGACGAAGTGCTAAATAACAAGCGAGAATTTTATTTTCCGGATGTTCACACAGAATCTAATCTGCCTCATCAGTTTTTTTTCCTCAGAGAAAATCTAATTAACGGTTTTAACGACGGCGGCTTTTATTTGCACGCAGAATTGGACCTCAGCCAGGAGGCGCTTTGGCGGCTGCAAACCGCCTTTGTCCTCTGAGGAAGGTGACTGTCGCCGCCGCTTCAGCCGCACGCACCAAAATATCATTTAATGTAATGAAGTGGCAAAGCCGACGCTGATGGTTTATCCGTCACCTCCTACAGTGAACACCTGCCACTTCATTCACCTCGGTTTTCACAAACTCCCATAGAAGGTTTCTGCTGGCTCTGAGCTCCTCGTGTATGAGTGAAGAGAATAAAGGTAATGGAAGTGAGGCAGCCAACAGAGCCGGAGACACAGAACCAAAACCAGAACCCGCCTATGCTGTTTGATATTTTGTCCTCAATGTCAGTCACCTGCCACTTCCTGTCAGCTCTCAGATGTTAAAGAAGTGAAGTGGATGTTGTGTGTGAAGTGGTCATTTGAGAAGTGGTGCGAAGGGAGGTGATGCAGTTTCAATTAAAGTGAAGTGGACTTACGAAGTGCTGCATTAGTCCTTTATTAAGGAATTGAAGTGATTCTTGAGAAAGTGAAGGAAGTGGATCTTCTTGTAGAATTGAAGTGGATGTTAACCCTACGAGAAGTGAAACAGTCCTGAGGCGGTCCTTTAAATACTTGAGGGGATTCTTAAGGAAGTACAGTCGTTGTTCGAGAAATGAAGTGGGCCATTTAAAGTAAATGAAGTGGTTGGTGGAGGGGATTTGAACATAGGATCTCGTGGTCCAGAGTCAGTGCATGGATGCACTGGACTATCAAGGCACAATGTGTTTGTCAGATATTTGGCAGATATTAGATATTATCATGTTCACTGATTGCTGGAATAGAAAAGGGCAAAAAAAAGAGTTGTGAAGGGGATTTGAACATATGAAGTGGGTGGAAGCATTTTAAACTGTTGCAACAGAGTTTCACGGTGGTGGAAGATGCTGATGAGAGGAAAAGATTTGCTTTCAGCCCATCAAAAATTCAGCTCATTTATTCTTTTATCAGACTGTTTATTCAGGGATGTTTGAACGCAAGGCTTTGAAGAGGTTCTCCTGCCGCTGGAAGGTCAGCAGCGGGAGTCAGCGAGAGTCGATTCGCTCCTTCCACGTCTGTCAGCAAGTCAGACACACACACACACACGCTCACACGCACACGCACACTGCTAGCAGCACGTCAGCTCAGCCGCTTGTCTAAAGTGTAAATGCAAACAGCGGCACACCAGCACCTCTCACCGCGCTCCTGAAAGCCAGAGCCGGCGTTTCATCAGATGGGGCCTGCTGCCGCCGCCGCTGCCGCCGCCGCTGCCGCCGCCGCTGCCGCTTCACGACTTCCTCCCTTTGATCCCCGAGCCTGCAGTCATATGCAAAGCAGGCTGGGAAGGAGCCGCCATGCTGGGAGCAGCGGCACCGGCGCAGCAAAGAGGGGAGCGGCTTCTTCTACAGAGCTGAGAATTAAACCGGCCGATAACGGCGTGGCAGCCGCGCCCCGCCGCTGACACACTTTCACTTTCCGAGGTCAAAGTTCAGCCCCAACACACCCAGTCGCTTCATCTGAAGCGTGAAGATAACAACAGCTGCCTTATTCATGCTGCAGATTTCACACGATGGGCGGGAGGTGCAACAAACATCATTTCAGGGACGTATTTTTAATGTGATTTCATGTGACGCAGCTGGAGACGACACCGTTGAATTCATGTTGTAACGCTGTATAAGTAGCCGTATTCTTTACCCAGCATGCCTTATTTCCCTCAACTGGAGCTAAAGGTGCCATATGTAACACTTCTCTCACTCCAGTGTAATAATGGATGTTTTCATCACTGCTACTCAGCAAGATGTGTTGAGTATATTTATGTTTCTGAGGGTGAAATGCTGTCGTTAGTGCGGCTCATTAACTAACAGCTCAGCACTATGTTTTGTTCGAAATCCGCTGATGTTGATAAGATGGTAATTTCACCAATATGAAAAGAAGTTCAGCATGTATTCAAATTAACTATATGAAAATATCAATCATAGATGAAGGGAAGAGGAACCGAAGATTATTTTTTCCCTTTTTGGACAAGCATCCTTCAATGAACAGCTCAGCATAATATAAAAAAAAAACGCAAAAGTAAAACTCTCTCTCTCTGAGGCTGCTACTCAGTGAGTTGCGTTGTGTATATTTGTGTTTCTGAGGGTGAAATGCCGTTGTTACTGCGGCTCATTAACTAACAGCTCACTGCTAAGTTTTGTCAAAATCTGCCGATGTTGATAAAATTGTAATTTCACCAATGTGAAAAGAAATTTAGCTTGTATCCAATTAAATAGAATTACAAGGACCAATGACAGATTAAGGGAAGACGAAGTGAAGATTGCTTACTTACCTTCACGGAAGCACATCCTTCAATGAACAGCTCAGGTCTTGGTCATTGGCAGGAGAGGACGCTCTGATCTGCAGCCATGACAGCTCCCGTCTCGGCCAGGAAAACAAAAATATGTAGGGATAATTGTGTCCTCATGAGAAGATTTGACAGAATCCTAAACTAGACGCTTTGTGCAGCAGGTCTGCAGCAGGTGGACGACAACGATCAGCTGACCGGAAGAACAGAAATGGCAAAAAGGGAGACAAATGATCAGCTGAGGTGAAAAACTTCAGAAAAGAGTGAAACACTTGACTCATGAAAGGGCCTTAAAAAGAAGTTTGGCTGCAGACTGTGTGTGTGTGGGGTCAAGTCCGCAAGCGAGCATCGTAGAGACTCGGGACCAATACCAGCGCGTCCGGCACGTCCTAA
>CAESWR010001769.1:25373-40139 GCA_903171835.1 Mullus surmuletus
AAAAAAATCTAAATTCTCAAAGAAGTTAATCTACTTGGAAAAGTCTCCAGTCACTGAAACTAACCCTGCTGGCATCAGAGACGTTTAGTTATTGATTTTACTTCCACGCCTGGCTTACAAACACATCTGCTGCTCGCAATTTATTACAACCTATTATTAATGCAGGATGTAAAGTGTGTGTGGAGAGTGGGTGTGTGTTCCCTTAAACAAAATATCCACTTGGCTTCTGCCGCCTCCCGGCCAGGGGTGGTTCTTGCTTGTGTGACCCCCCCTCCCACTGAGTCCCTTATTTGGCAAGCAAAAATACCAATACGTGGGAAAGAAAAAGCTCTTGGAAAAAAAAAAATAGCATGGTCCACCGATGCTCCAAAATGACCATTAACATAACCTCTCAAGAAAATTCAATAAACATTATGATCATCGTGAATGGTGCATTTATCGTCGGCCTGTGTGTTATTACGCTGAATTATCTTGGTGGATGTAGACATACAGTCGTTAAACCTTTATATCAAAATGTGGACCATTCCGCATTCCGGTGGGCCGCCACTGCTGCCCCCCAGTAAGATACCAGCTTGGATGGATCTCACCCATCACTTAACGGCCCACCCCGAAACGAGGATAAAGGGGGAAATTAAGTCATCATTTGGAATTGTTTTTTATAAGGCTTGAAAACATTCGCTGCAAACAAGAGGGCATAAATAGTGGATATCAGCAATGGCTAAGACTGCGTGAGGGGATTTTTTCCCCACAGAATTAAGGGTCTTTTTTGGTGTTAGTTTCATATTTTCCCTCTCTGCGGGCTCATTTTCTGCTGCAATATAAGGCCCTGCACCTTGATGCAATCAGCCGCTAGAATTCAGAATATGATACAAAAAAAAGTGCTCAAAAACCTCATTGACTCAATGAGTTCATGCAATTTTTTCTCCAAGTGCTCACAATTGTTGCCCAGAATTGAAAAAAAAAGGAAATCAGGCGTTCTTTGAATTCTATTTGTAGTTTTTTTTCTTCTGCTCTTGCCCCTGCACAGCCTGCAGTCGAGTTCCTTATTAGTTGGATTATTGTCACGTGACCGTAATGCTCTGCAGAGTCGATCAAGGCTTCTAAGCTGCAATAAAGAGTCCAATTTTATGATTTTTTCCCTTTTTTTTTTTCCAGACTGGTTATTGCAAACAGTATTAAATGACAGGCAACTAATTTTGATACTGTAAGAATATTTCAAACTTAGATTGTGTCCTGTTCCTCGCAATTGGCGCGTACGTCTCGGGTGATTTCATATTTTAATTAAGATTTGAAGGTTTTTATGGTTATCACACAATATCACACAATCACTCCCTGTGAATTAAGGAAAAATATTGCATTCATGTTCCGACTGTGAGAAACAGATTTTTGGCCACTCAGGGGCAGCAAAAACAAGAGACAGCATTGGAATTGTGTGCTTTTAAGACAATACGTTAGCATAGAGATTGTTGCTTTGGGGTTAGGGACCCTGATTGTGTCTGCAGTTGTAACCTAATCTGATTAACACTCGCGCTGATACTGACTATCAGATCTGGCCCGGAGGCTCCAT
Organism: Mullus surmuletus; assembly: GCA_903171835.1. Classification (NCBI taxonomy): domain Eukaryota; kingdom Metazoa; phylum Chordata; class Actinopteri; order Syngnathiformes; family Mullidae; genus Mullus; species Mullus surmuletus. The sequence goes on from CAESWR010001769.1 coordinate 26,941, forward strand.
CGTCATGGGGACAGTTGAGCTCGGGATAGAGTCCTTGTCTGACCTCTGACGGCTTTTAAATAGAAGAGGAAGAGTCAAGGACCCGTGGGGTCTCCGAGGCACAGGATGTTTTCCAATAACAGCTTATGGCTGAGGGCAATCGTACTCTTCCCCTGTGGCTGTGCGATTCTGTGACTTTTAACCATGTGCTACTCTTCCCCCTGTCTCGCCCCCCCCGCCCCTTCTCTCTAAAACCCCAAGGAGTTCTGACCTGATTCTTGGCTGTTACCATCGCCACACCACTGGAGAAAATGTGATAGGAGGAAGAGACTCTGGGATGGTAATTGAAACTTGAAGCATGTGATTTGAGTGTGTGCGCCGCCGCCGTGCTCGCTCGACTCACCTCGTTTTCATTTTGCCGGGGCGAGGGCGGATCCATCAGCGCCAGTTGGACCACGGTCTCCCAGACGCGCGCGTGCGGGCCGCTCGCCGTCAGTTTGAACTGCACCGGCTCGTCCAGGGTGGCGCCCTCCGCACGGGCGAAGATGGAGCCGTCCGTCCGCACGCTGAAGCCCGGGTCGCTGCTCTGGAACGCCACGGCTTGGTTCCCCATGCAGTCGTCGAACTTCACTGTGGACGGGAGAGCGGAGATGATTTAGCACGCTCTTTTGCGAAAACAGCGATAAGCAAAGTACATGAAAGTACCTCCACACACACGCACACACACACACACACCGGGTAGTACACCTCAGCGCAGGAGATAACCGAGTGACTGCTTAGAGAGATGGTATCGTTGTGCCTGGTTTGATACCGGTCCGTCTATCCATTAGTCTCCGTTAGTTATAGGTCAAAACTATGTGAGGATAAGATACCAGGATTGTTCTGTGCAGGCATGTGTGTGTGTGAGGGGGCGGGTGGGGGGTTAGAGATAGCGGCCTTAATAGAGCCGGCAACTGAATTTATTTGTTGGAGGACTGAGCAGGATGTCTACTAATTAAAAGCTAATTAGAGGGAAGATCTGAACTAAAAATAAAAAAAAGCTTATTAGCGAACAATTTATCTTCCTAAAAAAGTATCAAAGGAAAAATCCATAGTGGGATGAACAAAATAATAAACCACATGAATACATTTGGTCTCTTTCGTATATTATCTGACGATCCATAAATGTAAGGAAACGCCGGTTCGGCTCATGTTGTGACATTTCATGGCGCTGTGCCTTTTCCCCTGACTGACAAATTCAATGTTTTTCGCCTCTTAATCTGAAGGCCAAATCGCCCTGTTTCTGGTATTTGTCTGTTATCTCTGGCAGCTTGCGCGGTCGTCTCCCGCCGCCGTGATGGCCGCGCGGGTCGTCCCGTCGCCTCCCATCTGCACTTTCTTTCTCCGTGAAAACCGTGTGGGCACTCAGAGCCGCACTTAACGCGTCACATAAAGTCTGGTTTCGCTGAGTGTTCGTTAGGATCCGCGGCGCCCGGAAACTCGCACAGACACAAGGAATGAGAATTTGTGAGGAGCACTGATTTAGTCAGACATCACCGCAGCAGAGTTTTGATTTAATTCTAACAAACTCATTTTTTTTCTAAATAAATGCTAAACAAATTGACTCATAATGTTGATCTCTGCGTGATTAATAAACATTCCCGCTCTGCGAACGGCCTCACTTTTCCCCGAGACACTCCCACGCTGCCGAACAGATATACGTCTGTGTCGAGTTCCACCGCGGCAGCAGAGACATTAAACAGAACAGCAATCTTCTGGGATGCGTGAGGAGGGGGATGGGGTTGGGGGGGGGCTGAATCAAAGTGGAGTCTGACTCATCTGGGCACCCTCGTTCTGCACGCAAAATATTGATTAGAGATGCAGCAGCCGAACAAATAAGCTTGAAATGTAAGACATGCCTCTCATCTGCCACCTGCTTCGAAATTGAACGTTACCTACACAGTGGGTGGGAAATATTTTGAGGAACGGTTACTCGCGCATCCCCGAGGTCGGGTTATTCATAGCTTTGATCTGTTATGAAACTAGCGGAGTTCATGTGTAGATGAGACGATGAGTCACAGACAAGTGTGGCCCTCTCTGGCCTCCCATCCTCATTTCCTTCCTTCCCTCCTCGAGGCGTCTGCCGCCTTGCGTCTCTGGGATTACGATGTCTAGACGACGTATCGAAGGACGCCCTGAAACCGAGGGCCGAAAGCCGCCGTTGTCCTCTTTTCAGTCTCTGTCCCCCGTAGCTAAGCCGGGGTCTCCATTACAGGAAGCAGACCCCTCCGTGTTTAACGGGCTTTTTGTTTTGAGCGGCTCCCAATACGGCGGCGTTGGAATCCATATCCGCTCTCTCCAGATGTCAGACGTCCAAAACGCCACTCAGAGCTCACTGAGAGGGGACAGCGCTCAAACGACTTGCTGAAACGGGCTTTTGTGCAAAAGTCCAGGTCTAGACGGGGGATGGGAGGGGGGGATGGATTACATCAATCCAAGAGACAGAAAAGCTGCTGCTGTTTGTCATCTGTCTTTTGAAGGACTTCCCGCGTGTGTTAGCGACGGGAGGAAGCTCAAAGCGGAGCACTGGGAGCGTTGGTATCTGCAGAACAGGTCTGGTGAGAAGCGGGAGCCGCAGGTGGTCCGCTGCCCCATCTCGCGCCGTCCTCCAATCGTCTTTCTCGGAGCTCGGCAAAGAGCCAGCGGTGCAGCAGTGCCGCAGACCTGCAGTCGCGGCTGAAAAGGGGGTCTGTGGGCTTCGGCAGCGCGTCCACGGAGAGATAAATCACAGCGGCGGCCCGACCTGAACTACAGTCTACACTCACAACAACCGATGCAAGCGGATAATCTGACCGAAATTCTGATTATAAATATCATAAACAGCTGAAAATAAAAGAAGCCTTCAGCACATTAGTGCAATGAAACATGTGACCGCTCCTCTCTCAGCGCACCCCCCCTCGTCCTCCTCCTCTCACCCATTAAACATTGAATAAGGCGCATACTCCATACTGGTGGCTGCACAGGTAGATAAAGTCTAGACAATACGAGCGTGCGTGAGCGGAAAGGAAACGATATGGAACATACACGTGAATACGAGTGGAAACCAGTCGCAATCAATCATTTTAATGCAAGTTTTTTTTTTTTTGGGGGGGGGAGTCTGAATGCTGAAAACAATGAGGCAATAATAATGAGGGGAATACACAGTGGCTGTAAATCAGTCTGTGTGTGTGTGAGAGTGTGTGTGTGCGCGTGTCGCCATTTATTCTCTATGATTGCCTGCATGTCTCGCCAGTGACAAGCTGAACTAACTGCACCAATACCCACACACAAATAGAGTGACAGGCTGAGCATAGAGTGCCCAGAGGGGTCTTGTTTTTGCACCAATTAAAGAAAAAGACAGTGCCGATTTCACCCCTCCGTCAACACACACAAGCGAGCACACACGCACGCTCGCCCGCACACGCGCAGACGCCAACCTCTGATGGCTCCCCCTTTCACTCACTTGGGATCGATACCGCTAAAAGAGAGATTATAAAAATTGGACAACATCAGAGCAATGGAGCTCAACGGCAAAGCGCCGCACATTAACAGGTCGTGGAAAGCGCCGTGCCCAGGTTGTGCATTGATCTGGCAAATAATACCGACGCCCCGGTCGTTCCCGGCGGCCCGCCCGGACGTGGCGCCGAAATGCTACCTCGCCGCGTGCACCGCCCCACGAGGCAAGAAAGTAGCCTGTTATTTCTTTTTTTTCCTTTTCCTTCAGTATTGCTTGGAAATGGGTCTTTGGTATTCGCAGTATATCCTCCCGCATATTCACGTAAACACTTTTCTAATTAAAGTTCCTTTCTTTTCTCCAATGAGACAAGGAGGAGGAGTAGGACGCCGTAAAGAGTTGTGACCTATTGTGGCGTGTCAGGATGTCCAGAGGACGGGCCGGGGAGTGTGTTAGGTGACAAGTGTTGAAAGGGATGTGAGAAAGGGACGGGGCGGGGGGAGGGAGGGAGAGAACGCTGAGGTGTAACAGAAAGAAGGTGAGAGGAGAGTGGGAGAAGGGCACGGCGAGAGAGACGGGTGAGAGGGAGGAGGGCGCACGGAGGTGGCAACCAGAGATGCGGCGGGAAGAGGTGAAAAAAGCCCATCGTCGGATGGGACGCCGCTCGAGTGGAGAGCAACGGCGGCCTTTGAGCTCGGAATGTGGACTGTCACAATATCAGGTTTTCACTTCATGAAAATATGTCACAGTGATGATATTATCATAATATCAGTAAAAAAATTAAATAATAATGGTACAATCAATGAAAACAATTTTTAACGTAAGGATTCTTTTTCGTCTATCGCATTGCAGCGGTCTCCTTCCACCTCCTTCCTCCCACAGCTGGTGGAAAGGTGCGCATTGATACGAAGGGAAGGAAAATAGTACCGGCTGGTTGTGAGGTTGGACTTTTTTGTGGCCAAGAATTTGTGATGCAAAATGTTTTTCTGGAGGATTTTTTTTCCGTTTGGAAGATTAAAGGGATAGGTCGGATTTTTTGACATGAAGTTGTATGAGATCCTCAACATCAGTGATGTTCATTAGCCCTGCATCACAAATTTTTGTCCGACCTTTCCATCAGCTGAAGGAGGAACAAGGCCAAAGGAGGCCGTTGCGACGCAAGAGACAACGCGTTGCAGTGGTCTCCGTCCGAGCATGTAGGATCTCATACAACTGCATGTAAAAAAAAACGACCTATCCCTTTAATTAGAACCAAAATACCTGTCTAAGGTGGTATAAAGTTGTGTACACAACTGCATACAAAAAGTGCAATTACACTCAATAAACAGAGCATCCTCACACACTCAAGTGGATCATTCACACTAAATTATCATATGCCCATTTTTTAACACGATATTGAATTTTTTTTAATAGCACAATTATCGTCAATACCGGTATACCGTGACAGCCCTACTCTGAAAGCCTTATGTGTCACTGCGTCCTCCAAAACAATGAAGACACGCGTCGATTGAGCGTGAAAGGAGGAGGATGAAGAGGAGGAGGAGGAGGAGGAGGTGAGGTAGAGGTGGAGGCTGGGGAGGGTAGCGGATGAGTCCTGGCACTGGGATCCTGGCGCAGCCAACTGGCTCCTGCTCACACGGCCACATTGGAATGGATGGGATGCTCAGATGGCTGTTTAAACAGGTTAATTGGGCCGGCCTCCCGAGAGATCGGGACAGATGGATGGATGGATAGAACGGGGGAGAGGAGGGAAAGAGAGCGAGAGGGAGCGGCAGCGGGAGAGCGGCGAGCGCTTTCAGGGAGAGACGGAAAAGAGGGCGGGATGAAGAGATGGATGGCGGAGGCAAGTATGGCCACTGATCAGAGGCGCCGTGGGGAGCGCAGCCTAATCAGAGTGGAGCGGCGCTCTAACATTGGACTCGGTGCTCGGCGGCGACAGACTCGAACAGAGCCAGGTCCGATGTCCGCCACTGATGGACTATGAAGGGAGGACAGACTCGCCGAGGAAGGTTGTTTAAAGTGACATTAGAGGCCCACCGGAGGATGGCGCAGAGCTGATATCGCCCGCCCCCGACGCCGCCGCTCGTCACATACGCCTACAAAGGGATGGCGACACGTGCTCGAACGCAGACTCAGAAGCTCGTTCAGTGAGTTGAGCTGTGATGCCGCACAGTCGTACAAAAAACACTACTCTGCACTTGCTGTGGTCAGATTGACAACAACAAAAAAAGGTTCTTCTTTTGTATTGCTGATAATCTGGCACAGGAAAGGCAAAAATGAGCTTTGGCTTCAGTCTATTCCTTTTTCGGTTATAGAGTTGTTGTGTTTTTGTCGTCTCACATGTGTATCCACACAGTCCAATTTATTCCAAACTCAACATGTTCGATCGAGGCTCCTATTGCAAAAAGTAGGTTTGAACAACTTTTCAAACCTGCTCGTGTTCAACTATCACCAATGTTTTATGGGTTTTTTTCGTGTCTTTTTTTCCCCCTGTCCATATGCCCTTTAAAAGAATTAAATAAATAATTCAGAGAGCGAAGCGCCGCTACGTTCGACAAGTACAAAGGCACGCACGAAATTCAACAAACACTTTTTAATGAGGCGAGGGTTTGAAAGTCTTCCCACAGGCAAACCTGTGATGGGTGATGTTAATAACGGTGTCACAAAGTTTGCTTTTTCCGCTGTACTTCGGCAGCGGTGGCAAGAGAGGCTGACTTTGGGTGTAGGAGGAGGGGGGGTGAAAAAAAAAAAGAAGTCGTAGGAGCAAAAAAAACACACAAAAAAAAACAATTTGTGTATCCATCACTAGGCTTAAGCTGAATGTGAAGAAATGGAGTGGAAGGAAAAAAGTGCCATCTCATTAACTTTGAAACACCCTTCCATTCTCGGCGCTATATTATCCTCCTGTTTTGAATTTCGGTCATGTAAAAACTTTCTTGTTTCCCCAGTTCCACTGCAACTTTCCTAGCCTTGCTTATACAGCAACACTCGACTATTGTGGTCAAGAGCGCTCCATGAATTTAGAGTTGAGCATGTCCTGGATATCGACAGCCTGTGGTGTCTTATGTAAAATTAAGCACCTTTATTCCGTGTTTTCTTTCGCCCTGAACACCCGTGTGCTTCGCTCTGTCCGCTGCACTCTCTCTGGGTGAAAATCCAAAAATGTCAGCATGAGATATTAGGTTGTAGATGGAGCTTGGCAACCTTTACCCCACCGCGAACACCTCCCTCAATCTGTTGTTTTTGCCTCAAATGGTAACTCGATGAATGGGGGTGGGAGGTGGTGGGGGGCTCGGATTTAAGGGGGAACTGGAGACGGGCGCGGGAGCCACGCGCAGCCGAGCGGGCTCCGGGAAAGTGTGAAGGTCACGCGCCTCTTAGAAACATGTGTTCGCTTTAAACGTCTCTTATAAACGTCTTTCGTCAATAATGGTTCGAACGGCGCTCGAAAGTGATGCGGGGAGTGAAGACGCCGGATGGAAGTATTGTTTACAGCCAATTCATTAAGGCAGAAACCTCCAAAACAAGCCCATTTAATTACAATCTTTTACAGTCATTTGCAATAGTTGTAATTGGTAGGAAATTAGTATCTCTCAGTTTTAATGTCACCACGACTCTAAATAACAAGTGTGGATTATGTAAAATGGATATTTGCCTGTACACCAATCACAGACTAATTCAATTCGGCAGTGATTCCTTTGACTTCCAACCGAGAGTTTCACATTTGTGCCTTTTCTAGTCCCCAAAAAAGAAGAAAAAAATCCTCACATCAGCCAAATGTTAACGTAACCCAAAAATTTCGATACCCATACAGATGCCGCTACCCTTAAATCGATACCGGTATCTTCAGTAGATACTTTTGTTTCACCACTCCTCAAATTACGCTTGTGGTAATCGGTTGCCAGTAAAACCATGAAACCATATTTTTTTTCTAGATCTCAGTACAACCCAGCCCTACCAATGAGGGATAGCAAACCTTGAGAAAGCCTTAACTTAAAACCTTGATTTCTCTTGACCTCACCCAACCATGTTGGTAACATTGAAAAAAAAAACCCCAACTTAATAAATGTCAGGAACTAACACGATCCGTGGGGTGAACACAATATGTTTTTCCGAAGGTCCGGCACATGGGACCGCATGATTTTTCAGACACTGCGGTTAGCGGCGTGCACAACATGCAGAGGGTCCGACCACAAAGACAATGTCTCTGACTAATCAGCATCCCTCTAATGACTGATTAGTATTCCTCCAAACAAGCACACGGTGGGCTTGATTGGTCTCTGGTCGGTTCTCAGCCGCCTCTACCAGCCAGGGGGGGTTGGGGAACCGCCGCCTGCATTCCTATCACTGGTTCAACACAGCTGTGAATGACCTATGAACATGAACTGATGTCACACACACACAAAAACCCCCTGCCCAAAACGGAGTGATTTCCAAACATTAGCATCTAGATCATTATCTGCTCTCCTGCAGCCATCTCCTCTTCGGCTCGCGAAAAAAACAAAGACTCATATTTGCTTCATTCCGTATTAATGCATTTAATAATAATTTCCCTGATCTTTGAGTTCGCATTGTGAGCTCGTGGCAAGATATGAAAAACAGAAAAAGGGGGGTGGGGGGTGGGGATGGCGAGACAGGGCTAGACAGCGAGAGAGAGAGAGCGAAAATCAAGTCTTTTGGCAATTAGGGCTGGCTTTAGTGGTGATTAGAGGAGAAGGCAGTGAAAGAGAGAGAGGGATTTGGCAGAATAAAGCCTCTCCCAGGAAGAGAAAAGCCCCTTTGTAGAAAAAAAAGAAGGAAAAAAAAAAGGAAATAACAGCGGAGTGAAAGTAAGCACAAACTTCCCCTAACTTTTCTATTTTGCAGTAGAGGCGGAACAGCGCGCGCACACACACACACAAGTGGACACACAGTCAAGAGGTGTTTACACAGCGAAACCGCAGCTCATATCCCTACGCTCTTCCTCATTCGCAGCAGTCGTTTGGCCTTTTTCCCCCGCCTTTCTGTGGTTTTGGGGTGGGGGTGTGTGTGGACTGAACTGCTCCAGTGGTTGCAGTTCAATGAGTTTTCTGGATCAATAGCCTACAAATTCAATGATGGATCTGATATATACACTATAGGTTACTGTTCCCCGGAGCGGTGGCCCACATTTTGCATCACAAAGTGTAAAGCCCCCGCGAGTGTGAGATCTGATACGGCTCCCACGACTGTAGACTGGAGTTAAAGGGATAATTTGGGATTTTTTGACATGAAGTTGTATGAGATCCTTCGACTTTTCTCCCGCTGCGTCCCGTGAGCAGAGTTCAGCCCGGTTTCGGCGTTGCTAAAAGTAGTTCCGGCTAGTTGCTAGGGTCACACAAATGAAGTGTTTTGTTCCAGAAAAATAATATGTATTCAAAAATGTCATCCATTTGCATCATGAATTGTTGGCCCGTGAAAAAGTCAGACTTTGCAATCACCCGGCACTGTTTTTGCGATGCACACACCTTTCCATCAGCTGAAGGAGGAAGGAGTCGGAGCATGTAGGATCTCATACAACTTCATGTCAAAAAATCTGAACTGTCCCTTTAAGGCGCATGAGCGTGGTGTACGCCAGGGTCAGCGTGTGTGTGTTTTTGCAAACGGGGGTCTGGCGTCGGGGAGGCTGCTCACCGCGATGGAGGTGGTGTTAATAGTGGCATTAGTGTGTGTGTGTGTGTGTGTGGGGGGGGGGGGCTGAGACTGAGGAGGGGTGACGGCCGTCTTTGAGAGCTGTTTGCTCCGAGAGAGACTGCTGCTGTCAGCGGTTTGCATCAAAAGTGAGGCTCGACAGGATTTGGGTTTGCTTTCACGCATTCTAATTTTGGCTGACCTCATCCCCACCCCCATTTTTTCAGTCGGCTCAGACCACCCTCAGGCCGACGAGATTTCAGGTGCAAGTTAGATGTCTCCTGATGAGATAGGCTGGTTCTGACCAGGGGTTTTTTAGATGCTTTTTGAGGGGGAACTATCCGCCGTGAATCATCTGTAATGTGAACCATTTTTCCAGAGAGCTGAGGTGAAATAATTTCTGTGTGCAATACAATTGCAGGTAGCAGGCGTAGAATGCAGAATTCCCCTCAACATGCGTTTTTTGGAGAGAAAGAGAAGAATCCGCTGACTTCATCCGCACGCTTCTTTAGTCGGTTCAGGCCACCCTCGAGCCAACGGGATTTCAAATGCATTTTCGATGTCTCCTGACTAGATAGGCCGGTTCTTATCACTTTTATTGATCTGTTTTCTAGTTGGAAGTAGCTGGCGCAGAGTAATGTGAACCATTTTTCAACTTGCATGCCAGGAAAAAAAGCAGAAGTGACATAATTTCTGCGCGCAATACAACTGCAACGAGATGCGGGATGCAAAATTTCCCCTCAACACGTGGTTTTAACAGAGAAAAAAGGATCAGAAAAGGACTCTGGAGGAGATTAGTGGTACAATATGTCTGAATTTCTTCCTTTCCAACCCTTTTTATTTATCACCTTTGCTCGGAACAGCTCTTATACCGCAGTCCCGATCCTCTGCGCTAACCACTGCATCTTTTATATCCAACATTACTCTGGAAAACAGAGGGAAAACATGCAGATACTCTAGTCACTGAAAAAACCTTTGTAAAAGATGGAACAAAAAAAAAAAAAAACAACAAAACCTTCAACTCTGCCTTTATTTCAGTGTTTGCCCGCGAGCATCAAATATGCTTGTTGTAAAGAAAAAGAAATCATTTTCATATTGTTTTCTCAAGCTTCCCCAAGGAAGCAAACAGCACAAAATTGCTTTCCCCAACTGCTGGAGGAAATAGAGGCTGTATTTCTCAAATCTAATCAACATCTCTCCATCAAAACCTTAAGAAAAGGTTCTGTTTTTCCAATTGCAAGGGTCAGGGCATAAAGCAGAGTAATCCCTCCAGCCTATAAACCATGGAAAAAAACATACATGTAATTACACAATCTGTGCAGAGGATAAGGAAGCAGGGTTTTTCGGAAGTAAGAGGTGATATTGCCTCCTCTCTCCCAGATAGCCATCGGGCTCTGATCCCTGAAATCTGGAGGCTAATGGTATACTAAGACGGCTGAACGCAATTAGCGGATCTGAAGTTTCGCAGAGACACACAAAAAAAAAAAGAAAACGAGCAAAAAGTTTGGTGAAATCAGAGACAAGCGCTCTGAGATTATGTATAAACAGAGACACAGAGCAGTAATTATTAGGGGAGAGCTATATGTAACAGGATAAAGTGCAAGAATTACTTTTTTGTTTTTTTTCAAACACTGCAGCACTGCATATTGATTTACCCGCATTTACTTAAAAAAAACAAAACTTCTTACTGGGTATTACAAGAGTGCGTGTGTGAGGTCATAGATCGAGCAGTTATAACAGTTATGATGATTATATCGTGGCATTCTTACTAGGACGAATGAATGGCCTTTTGCCAAGAATGGCTAGCTCTCAAAACTGTCGGCTATATGTGTCCGCAGGTTTGTAGATAATAACCAAACAGCCAAGGAAGGCACATGCCAAAAAAGACAAAACAAAACAAAACAGACAAACAAAATCTCTCCAGTGGCTGTAAAGGGTGAACTACAGGATGCTTTGTAGCAACTCTTGATAAGGTCCAAGCTGATATGACAGGCCTGGGGGTCAGCAAACACCTATACACCGGTAAACACACTCAAAATCTACCTTCAAAACGCACACACACACATTCAGACACACAGCACGCAGGAGGAGAATCACATAAGCTGGCAGGGGAGGGGGAGGGAGAGGGGGGGGCTGGCAGAGAAAGCCTCCCAGAGGTACGAACACAGACAGACGCGATACATCCCACCCGCTTCCCCGCCTCCCAAAAAACAAATCCTCCAGCACACACAGACAAACACATATGCTCTTGCAAACAAATGCACATATATCATCTGTCAGACTGTCGGGGATGCGGCGCGAACCCTCATCGCCGCTAATTGTTGTGCAATCTAGCAGGAGAGGGCCTGAGGGCGCCGCCGGAGAGAGCCCGCGTGCCGCCACCTGGCTCGTGGCTTTTCACAAGGAGATTGCGAGCGCCCGTCGAAGGGGTATCTGCGCCGTGGAGATACACATAAATACACACCTGTGCATCGGTGTGAGTGGAACATGGATGTTTGGTCTTTTTATGGTATGCCTTGTGTGTACAAGGGAAGTAAATTAGCAGTGCGAGCTGGTTGCTCTGACAAGTCTCGTTAATGAGAACATCCTCCAGAGCCTTTTGGGCCAGGGAGAGAAACCAGGGGCCGTGATCATCTGTTCAGCCCAGAATATGGCATGCAGGCATAGAGGCAGGGAGACTGGAGAACGGCTACAAGCCTGCACAATTAGACTGCACCATCTGCAGGAGAGGTGCTAATATGTGGTTGGAAGTGGGGGGAAAAGGAAAGTGAGAAATAACTACAGTGTAAATAAGAAAATGTGCAGAGAATTTAATTCTGGGGAGACAGTTGGAAACTTTAAGTTTAATTAGTGTGGACGTTTCCATTCTATGCACTCCTTAATACTCCAAAGCGCACGGCACTTTGAATTCAAAAAAAGCCTCCAGGCAAACATGCTTTAGTGATGTACGGCATTGTAGGAAAGTCAAAAATTGCCAAAGGCAGGTTGTCCCCATAGGCTGTGTGACAGCTCCATTTGACAAAGTGAAACAGAGTTACACATGTTGTGGAAAAAGTTAGAACACTGTTTTAAAAGTCTGGAATGGAAAATATATACATAAAGCGAAGGAAGTACCTTGCAGCGTGCTTATTGGTTACACTGCGCTCATGCCTCTATACTTCTACGCGTAATCAGTCGATGGGAAAGTGCGATGGATGATACATCTGTGATAAATCTATAATGTGGCGAGACTTGGCTCACCTGCACCTGGCTTGGCAAGGAAAATACCAACTGGCTCCTCATGAGTTTGTGGGGGGGGGGGGAATCAAGACCCAAATCACAGGGTTTAGGAATGCATGAGGCGCTTCGCTGTGTAGTATTACCATGATTCATCTTCACAAGACTGCAAAAGCTTGTGATAATCGCTTTAGCTAATCCCTGCACGCTTCGGGCAAACAAGCATGGAGAGAGTGAAGGGGTGGTTCTTGAACCCCCTGGGGAGGGTGGGTGGGGGTGGGGGGGGCGACTGAACTGCATAGCGGCACCCATGTGGGTGCAACATGGTCAGGGTTGGAGATATGTTCTTTGTTTGGGTGTCAGGACATGCCACCTGTGGACCTCACAAATCCATCCAAGAGAAGTTCAATGGAAAGTACATTGGTGCTCCAGATTTTTTATGAATGAACGAAATCAAAATGTTTGCAACTACCGTACGCACAGTCCTCATTCAATCCCCGGTCGTGGAATTTGTTCAGGCACATCCGTCATTATCCATCACTCCCTTGACAGAAACACTGTCTCATTCTTGGCAACGCTTGGTTTGTGACGCCTCACCTGAGCCGCTTCTATTCCGAGACCTCAGATGCCAAGAGTGGAGTGAAAAGCACAGCGTTTTTTTACACCCGGACTGACACCTTCCCGAGACGCGGCCTATAGACATGGCCACAGGATCACCTCATTAGCATCAGAAGGCTCCCCGCACCCCTGACAAGTGAGACTTCACTGCACTGCTCTCACAAAATAATGAGCAAATATAACCCCTAAACCGCTAAATATAGCTAACCACAGTCTCGAGAGACTTGGGAGCAGAAGCTGCGAGAGACGTCTTGAGCACCCCCCC
>CAESWR010001769.1:41318-55549 GCA_903171835.1 Mullus surmuletus
TAGCTGTGAAATGAATGAGAGGCAAAGCGTGGGCAGGTGCTAACGCTAAGATAATGACGCCGTTTTGTCAGCGCTGGCCTAAAGCTCCATCTCTTGGCACATGAAAGAGGAGGGAGATGGCAGGACACCGGGATGGGAAGAGGGAGGGGGGGCTACGCGGTTTTATGCTAACGGTAGCGCGCTGCGCATCTCTAGAGTTGCAGGCGTTTGCTGCCGACCGCACACAAAAACGTTTGATTTGGCAGTTTGATCCTCGCAAACACCGCTAGCAGGCTAGGAGAGCTTTCACACTGTGTCGTAAGTGTCGGAGACCCGAGCCGGTTCCCCTCCGTCTGTACCGCATTTGGCGGGAAGCTGCGGGCAGTTTCAGCAGAAAGAGAGAAGCTCCCTTTCAAAAGAGTGCGTAATGAGAAGCACCGGAGGTAGGAGACGGTTCTTAAAGTCTGTTGTAAGACACGGACCCCGGTGAGCTGGCCTTGGCTGCCATGGAGTAAAAAAGGAGAAAAAAAGAAAGAAGAAGCAACCTGCATTTTGTTATGAGGCGGCGCTCGGAGCTGTGAAAAGTTAACCAAATGAAACCATCAAAACAACGATTACTACTAATTATCACTGCTGTTTAACATCAGACAAACAAACAAACAAACACTGCAAATATTAAATGTGTTCTCCATGGGTTAGATTGAGCCTCATTTATTTTAGGTCCTGCTGGAAAGTGATTTGTGGCTGCTAACACCCATGCTGTGCATCGGATACCCGGCAGATGCTTAGTTACGACTAAACCATTGAAGACAACACTTAATGGTACAAACATGCGACCGGGAGGGTTGGTAAGGGGGAATTGGTGGGGGACCAGAAAAACTGATAAGCTTGGAGAAAAATTATTAAAAAAAAAGCAAAGCTTCAAAAACAGATAATTAGATCTGTAACAACAGAATACAATAACAGTGTCAGCGGGAATGGAAATGACTGCACAGATACGCCGGTGCAATGCAACATATATTATATTCAATAACGGGGGCATGCTTTGAGCAGCGCATTTGAATAATGACGCCAAGACGAGGGAAAAGTTTATTTTTCAATAAATCGCAGACTTCTGGAGAGTCCCCCCCCCCCAGAGTCTTTGGCTCCCCTCCCTCTGTCATAGCCAATCACGGGCTGATCAACCGCACAGTGAGAGACAAAGAGTGCTGTCAGTGCTTCATTAGGCTGCTCATTAGGGAGCCGGCTGTATATTCAAACATCCTCCATGGCTGACCATTTAAGTCAAGGCTGAGCCATCTCTCCTGCTCTCCCTGGCGAGGCCGAGCGCTTGGGGGTCAGCCGGATCTGTCATTATTAGTTCCGTTACATTTTCTCGGACTGGTTTGGATCTAATGACCTGATCCTGGGTCAGACGGCCCCAGGCCCTCGACTCCTCTTCGCGACTTTGCATCATCCGCAACGCTGTGAATCACTCTGTTTCTTATAGGGCTTTCGACGCCGGAACCGGAGTTGGATCTCACAAATCGATTGTTTTGGGTTTTTGATACCCTACGTCGCACCCAGAGGTGTACCTTAAGTCCAAATTTGGGGTATCATTCACTGGAGTAATTATTTTTCAGCCGAGTGTAATTGTAATTACTGTATTACTGTAATTCCACGCAATAATCTGTACTTTCTACTTCTTACATTTGAAACATAGCCTCGTTACTCCCATTTCATTGTATTTATATTCCAATAAAGGCTATTGATAACATACCTCTGAAGTTTGACTTTGATCATTACAATACTGGCAACTAGTTATCACAATGGTCATCATAGTATGCATATGGTTCTTTAATGTATCTGCATTGTACGAAAGTGCGTTCATTTTCAATGGGCATAAATGCGGCTGAAACGGGTGCATTACAAAATGTTCAACTTTAACATTTTAATATAACATTATAGTCCTTATTGCCTTTACAAAAATGTGCACTGTAGGCCCCTGTGGCGCGACCTAAGGTTTTTTCCTTAATGGCATTTTTACCCGCTTACATTACTCTTACTTTTACAATTTCAGTACAAATTCAGTAAAAAGCTTGAGTTGATGCTTCATCTTCCACTGAAGTATTTGTAAACCCCATACTTCTACTTGAGTAATGGATGTGAATACTTTTGACACCTCAGGTCGAACCATACCTCTGTCAATCCCAGGGTAAAAAGAAGCTCCAACTTGTTTGGAAATGAAGATAATCAGGTTTTTGTGGGTGTCTACATGGCAAAAAAAGAGGTATCAGGTGTGAGCGGGGGCTGGTCTGACGGGTTGGGTCCCAGATGCCGCATTCTCCGGCGCTGGCTGAGGTTGAGAAAGGACATTTGGAGGAGGTGGTGACGTCGGCCGCTGCCAGAACAAGTTTTATGCCCGAGTGTTTGGCACCTGCCTGTCTGGCAGTCGAGCTACCGACTCTGCATACGAAAATTCCCCTCCATATCTCTCTCTGTTCCTAAAAAAAAATCCATATTCCTCTTAAAGAATAGCGTGCACACATCCTCCCTTTACCTTTTTCGAAATTGGACTGGCTGCTCACTAACAGAGAAAAAAAAAAAAGCCTGTCTGCCCCTTCACGTGTTTGGAGGCTGCCCTTTGGGTTTTTGACCGCCAGTGGATGATTGAATCCACCTGGACCCTGCGGACGAAAACGCCACACCGTGCTGAGTCATCCTGCTCCGTCCAGTGAGATCAGCATTTGCGGCGAGTGATGCCGACCCGCTCACCACATTGTTTGTGTTTACTCCCGGTAACGTTTATTTACAGCACACGTCTGATGCGGGCGCCTCGCCAGAGTGCGTGACAGTGTCTGGTCCTTACAGGATGGGACACAATGCAGAACGTGACGATACAAACAACAAATCTGTCTGTGCTTATTTGTTTAACACGAGAGAATGAGGGGGTTTGTTTCCTCCTCGACCAAAATAAGTAATCGAGAGTGAAAAGTTGCAAGAGAATGAAAGCGAAAACATTAAGTGTCTTTGTTAACACTCAGCTTCCGCACACTTGGCATAGATCCTTTAATTAATCAACACTATTCTTGTAAATGAATTCCCTCGTTCTGTGTTTTAATGTTCACGAGCGCCATCTTCGCACCTCTCAAATGAAAGCCGATTGTGTCTCGGTATCTGTGAAATGTGTCCTTCCCAGCTACTAACCGCAGTTTTCAATGTTCCCTAGTAAAGAAATGGTTTCTTTTCCCATCGCATTAATGAAAGTGCTTTGACCATCTTGAGTTCATCTGCCACCCAAAGAACAGGAACTCATGGTAAAGTGGCATGTTTTAGTACATATGGGACATGACATTAGAATAATAGTCTATGAAGGGAGGACTGATTTGCCAACAGACTGAACATTTTCTTATCTCTGCAACGGCAGATTTAGATATCAACCGTTACAAATGAAAAGGAAGAAAGAGAAAAAATAGTGCAATTAATCTCAACTAATCACAGCAAATTGTGCAATTAATTAGTTAAGTTTCTACAAATCAATTGACATAGAAGGAAGGAGAGTCCAATGAACAGTGAACAAGGGAAGAATAAATCGCCAAGAGGGGGGATAAAAAAAAAGGATAGAAAAAAGAAAAACGACTGGAGAAAATGAAACACTCAAGAACCATCAACTTGGTGGGCAATTTGGCGCCGTGGGGGATTGCGTCTTAAGAAGAAGGAGAGGAAAGACGGGAGGAGGCAGCAGGGGAACAGGAGGTGCGGATGCAATTAAAAGCCGGTGTCAGAGGTTAGGGGATCGCGGGTGATTAATCCCCCCCCGACCACGGCGGACGCCTGTCTGCCATACACATCCACAAGGCTCTTATTTTGCCTTTTTTCCCCTCCTAAAGTGAAGTCTAACAACCCAAAATACTGTAAACTGCAGTCGGATCTTGTATATTTTAAATGTTTTTGACGTGCATTCAGTAATAGGTTAGCCAAGGCGTTAGCGCATCGCAAATATACAGTGGCCGAAGGCTGCAAACTCACTGCAAACACCGAAATGATGCGAGAGAGAAACGCTGCAAATTCACTAAACAAAACAGAAGTGCGCCAGGCCACTAGGGGTGCCAAACTGAGGGATGGACCACACCTGAGGGATCGGCCCCTCTTTAAACACAAGAGCGCGATGTATTTTCTCTATATTAATTAAGACTTAAGACTTGGAAGAAGTGGAATAACTAAATTTTCCCTTATGTCGTTTTGAAACACTTTAATCTTTAACAGCATTATAGGAAAACAACCGATCTATATCTGTTTTTTTCCATTCAAAAAATCTTCATCAAAACAAGTTCCTCTTGCGCAGCGGTTGAGAGGTCTACGACCATGAGGTTTTTCCCTCAAACTTCATTAAGTAACACAAAACAGTTCAATATCAACCACCAGGGGGTTACAAACATTTCCAATCTACGTCTTAATTACTATAGAGAAAATACATCCCGCTTGTGTGTTTAAGTTTAAAAAGGGGCCGATCCCACAGGATTGGTTCATCCCTCAGTTCGGTGCCCCTACTGGCCTGGCGCACTTCCGTTTTGTTTTGTGAATTTGCAGCGTTTCTGTGTTTGTTGCGCAGTTGCAGCCCTTGGCCGCTGTACAGATATAACTTAATCATGCCGACTTACTTTTTCACACTAAAACGGTCATATTGAATAACTGAAAAAGGAACTTCAGAAGCTTTATGTGGGGTGGTGGTCCCCCCCCCATCTTTTGTGTATTTTGTTCGCTTAATCTGCTTTTCCCCTTTGCAGCGGGCAACAGCCGTGCCGCACTCTTACAGAGACATAATGAGTGTATCATTGTGGCATAATTACCCAGTGCAACGCAAACTGTCGATAGACTTGAAAGGGTGACGACACACACACAAGCACAAGCATACACACGGCAGGCACGGGCACACACACACACACACACACATGGTGGAGCGAAGAGCATAAACGGTTTTCATATGGTCATTGATCTGTCCATTCAGCTGCTTCACAGCCAGACGGAAAATAAAAACGGCACTTTTGTTTATGCTGCTGTGAACGGCGAGCTTGGGTGGAATGAGTACAGAAGGAGAGAAGGCCACATCAATATCAGCCAAATGGCTATTTCTTGTTACAGCCCGGGATGCCCGCGCGTGAGGGGGAGAGAGAGGGGAGACAATAAGCCCTGACTGCTATATGAAAGTGCTGGAAGGGAAACGAGTCGAGGGGCAAAATCAAATCGATGCGGTCCACAACAGGATTAGTGATTGGCTCAATTACCAAATTAAGATTTAGTGATTTGATGTGGGGAGGTGTGTGGCTGTGTGCGGCGATGGGACAGCCTTTTCTCTTTTCTTTTCTTTTCTTTTTCGTGACAGCCTGTGAGCGTATCATATTTAATACAAAATCCAGTCACCGTTTTTTTGTGTTTTTTTGTTTTGTGTTTGTAATCTAACGCTTGAAAGGATTCTGCAGACGCGGTATGGTTGAACTGTTAACATTTTTTGGTTAAAAATATCACATTGGGATATGTTTGGAGCACTATATGAGCTCTCCATAGTTCAAGTTCAAGTGGGGACTAAAACCTGAAGCTATCATGTACCTGAAAAATGGGGTAGCAAGGATGAAATGCTCTACTTAAAGCAAGGCTTAGTTTAGCCCCTGTTGATCAGTGTTGTGGAGTGGAAAAGTTCTGCCTACCTCGATGGGTGGTGATACATGATAAAAGAACCGTGTACTATGGAGACAGCAGACCTCCACCAAGGACACCGCATCAATCTGTTACAAAACTGTTCTTTTTTCCACAGCTCAACATGTGCCAATGCGTGTCAGTTCATACAAATCAAAGTTAAAAACATCAACAAACAAGGTGACGTTCAAGATATATGTCTAAATTGTGGGTCAAGTTTGGCTACTTTGAGAATAAAACGAACGCTAGAATAGCTGCACCTTCTTACAAGTGAATATTTTCTCCATGCAGAATGGAGAAAGTGAATAACAAAACACTGGCTTCAACTAAAATCTGATTTTCAACTGTTATATATTCCAAGAAGGACCCCTTATAGTATATAAATGAGGGGGTACCCGAGGGACCACCTGATCCACTCATATTTGCCTTCTTCTCCATTATTACTGGCTCCAGCTACTTTAGCACCGTTCCCTGAGGGCCGCCGCCGCCGCGGCTGTTGCTGCAGTCTGTCCAATTACATCTGCCGCTGTAACGGTTTTTAAACACCGCATAGGTAAAAGGATCCTCATAAAAGCAATAATTACATATCACACTAACTTTTTCAGCCATTCGTCTTGGTACCGCCTCGTGTGTCGGAGAGACGAATCGATCACCGATTATCACTAAGTGTTGAAGCTCAATGAGCATGATTCATCCACGATGGTGCATTTAATCATCTGGTTCATTCTGCTAAAATGTATTGGAAGTGAGAAAGTATCCCTCTCTCAGGACGATTTAATTAGGATATTTTACTTTCCGGAGAGAACTGGGCCAATCTTAACACTCCTCAGACCGACTCTACATTTGGTCTACATGTTTGTTTGGCTTATCTGTCTCTCTACCCCCCTTCAGACACTCTTTCCATATATCCAGGGTATTCACTGGGGTCTTGAAAGAGTTAATGAATCAATTTCGGGGAATTTAAGACCCTTAAAAGGTATTAAAAAGTCTTATCACCCCTTTATGAGGTCTTACTTTTTTGAAGGCGTTTTTCTGAATTAGCTGTCACAGGAGTTTGAGGGCCCCCAAAAAAACTGTAAAAGTGTTAGTTTAATAAAAAACTAAGATGAACCGGTAACAAAAAACACAATTATACTATTATGGGTGCGTTCGTAAAGAGAGTACCAGAATGCACGTGGGCGTGAATTCCGAATTACTTGAATTCTGTTGTATGATAGTGGTCTATAGTCTTTATCATTTAGCGTCAAGTTAAAGGTGTCAACGACGCTTATTGCTGGAAGTGGCGGTGAGGTATCAAAAAATACAGAGAAGGTCTTGAAAAGGTATTGAAATTAACTTCAAGATTCCTGTATATACCCTGATATCGATGCCAAAAACACGGTCCAGAAACACTGACATCGGAACTAGTGTTGCAGAAATACACAGCTCCAAAGTGGCTTGAAATAGCAGAGGGAGTCCTGTTAGGGTTGCTAATCATTAGGGGGACCCAAGGGTCAACACATCATTTTAAAAAAGGGAATTAAGCAAGTACAGTTTTCTGCTCTCCAGATGAACAAGTAAACTCAACCTCCTTTATAGATGTAAAAAAAAAAAAAGACCCAAAATGTTCAAAGATTTAGCGGTGATAAATGTGTAATGCTGAAAAATAAATAACGCTATCAGTCAAATGAAATGTAATTCCATGGTTGAGTCAACACACTACTTTCCAATCAATGTTTCTGAGCAGTATTTCAATTTTAAATACAAAGTACAACTGGCAAACCTCACAGTCCCGGTGGAACTCCAAGAAAGAAAAAAAAACCCACACATTTCCACCAACGATGCAAAACGCGCACAGAGCAATAAGCAGCTACAAGTGGAAACAACTGGCGATAAGTCGGTTGTCAATGGCCTCGAGGAAGAAGGGTAGATTTTGCTGTTGGCTGCTCTGGGCGAAGAACAGAATCTTCTGGATTCCCTCGGAGAGCTAGGGAACGCTCGGCGACTCAGAATAGAGCTGTCAGCGACAAACCTGCCGGACAGCGCTGCACTCCGGGAATAGAATCAAACCCTCTGCCTCGTACAAATAGCGACTGATGAATTAAGAATGAGCCCAGACAAAGGCACGCAAAAGCACATCTTTTGTAAAACCGAAGCGCTTGAGGGGGTGAGGGTAATGGAGAAGGGTGTTAGGGGTTGGAAAGTGGGTGGAGAAAAAAGGGGGAGAAAAGGCAATATCCAGTCGTGCCTTCGAGTTTTGAAGACGATGGACTTCCCGAAGAGGTTTGGAATTGCGTTCATGCAGATCTCTTTGAAATGAGATGGACGGACGGGGATGTGCGGATCTGTCGGTGGGCTACCGTCTGGGGGAGGTGTAATCAGATGGAGCGAGCGCTGCATCATTATTCAGAGCGAGGAGGCCGGTGGAGAGACGCCGAGAGGTAAAGGCGATGATGGAGGAGCCTATGATTCCCCTTCTACCCTCTACCGCTGGCCCCGAGTCCACCCCTGTTAAACCCTGAAATCTGGAGGTGAAAAACGAGGCGAGCGGCAGGAGCAGATGGGGGTGGGGTGGGGGGGCTGCAACATAACGTCACCCGGAGAGGAATATACAAGGGGGGGGTTGATGTGTCTATTTGTCGGTGTCTTTTTCAACCAGGAGTGGAGGTTTTCAGCACGAAGGGAGGATAAAATTACCAGAGAGCTGCTTTGTGCAAATGCCGGGGTCGCGACCTCTGTATACCCTTGGGTATACAGGTGATATATAGGTGATATCAGCACAAATCATACTTACTACCTATTTTGTAGTATGGAAAAGGCTTGATCAGGTGATATTACCTCAAACAGAGAACAATAGTCAGCAAAACTGAACCATTTATTATTTACCAATGGGTTACACACATTTTAACCTTAAACACAAGAATATTCTACATTGAAGTGATGGAGCAGAGTTTTGAATGGACTGCTTGTATCGGAGTGCTTATATTGGAGATTTTAGATGCAGGCTGATATATTCTGATAGAAGTGTTTTTTGCCGATGTCGGACCAATATCCGATATTAATATTGGACCGGGACACCTTCACCGCTACTCGTCTACAACAGGCTTTCACCCATCAGAATGAAACGCATATATTTACAAAGTTGCGTTCATGATTGACCTTTGTGCCGGATTCAATATCACACAATCTATTCCAGATAATGTAAAAGAGTCATTATATTTCTTAACAATAACAATATAAGATTGTTGCTGTCATATCTATCACTAATGCAAGGTATATACTATCTGCTTAACATCTTGAATGGAGACAAATATCCGCTTATCCGTTTCTTTCTTTCCTTTTTTTGGAAAGAGATAATACAACCATCTGCTTCTTATCTTCAAAGATAGGTAAGCAGATGGCTGTTCCATGAATCAGTCTGTTCGCCCTCGTCTGTATGATGTGAATAGAGATTAATTGAAGAGATGCGCTCTCAGTCATTCCTGAATTGTCCTTGCGCTGGATCTCGGCAGCCAAAAAAAGAATCGCGAGCTACACTGGAACAATTAAGTCTGCCTCTAGATGCTATCGGAGCCGCACACAGTAAACAAGAGGAGATAGGACCGGGCCCCAGGAAGTAAAATGAATCACAGTCTGGGTCTGATACAGACACTCTTCCCTCTTTTTTCTTCTCACAGATAAAACAGCGCTGCTCCCTTGCTTGCTGCTGCTGCTGCACGTAAACAGTCTATATCTGCAAGTGGCTCGGGTTTTCCACGAGGTGTCAGGAGCCTTATAGCATCAAATGAAGTTGCCTAATATCGAATTGAACCTCTGGCCGTGCTTCAACAGCTTATTTGAGGAAGAAAAGAAATCTCTGCGCCACACCTGTATAAGTCATAACCACATCAACCTAACTCGCAGTTCGATAAATATAGATTGGTGCATGTAGATGCGCGTATAATCCTGCCAATACTTGATAATAAAGACTTTGTGTCGGTCGATTGTTTTGATCCCTGCGTGCTTCCCTCGTGTCTTGTTGTGTTATTACAGTCATTACTTGTACCTCCCCTTGAGATCCAACCCTTAGTTTTGCAGCTCTTTCTGACTAATGCCTACAATTTTCTCAACTTTCTGCAGTGTTTATTGACTGTTTTTGAACCTGTTGTTTCCTCCCTGACCAACCTGGAGCACCGTCTATGCTCACCTGGCTCTTCCCTCCTCCTCTGAACTGTCTGCTAAAGCAGCCCGCTTACCTGTTTGTAACCTTCAGGTTGGGACTAAAGACTCCACTGTGGACTTTTTTTTATTCTTCTCCCTTGGCCTTCTGCGAGAGCCTACATGTGAGTTGATTCGCTCCTTTTCATAGCTCTGACACGTGCTGCAACCAACGCCCACGCAGCAACACAACTGAGCTAGAATGTTCTTTATATCAACAAAAGTTATTGCTTTTTTCACCCCTATTCCACCAGGGAACATTACACTTTTTGTGTGTGTGAGAGGTGTGCCAGTGTAGCACTGCAATAGGAAACAGTTGTACACTGCTGTGGAGATAATAGTTGGCAACATTGACTTTCAATACATACTGGATGCTGGAGAACACTCTGGTCCTCTGCTTTGGATGTTGTTATGAACTCCAAGCCATCAATGAACTTTCGAGACCAAGGCTTTAAAGACCACGGGGCATGAAGACTGATACAAATCATCACAAAACAGAACTTACTTTGGTGAACAGACAGCCTTTTCAACAAATTTCAATTTTAAGGTTTTTTTTGTTGATAAACTAAAATCAGATGTGGATCTGTCAGGTGAATGTGGCTTCTCAGCTGACTGAAATGAAGATGAGCGCATTTAATAAGAAGGGGACGACTTGGGGGGAAATAATCAATCTACCAACTATGAGAAGTAGGGCTGTCGCGGTATAACAGTAATGACGATAATCTGGTATAAAAAAAAAGAAATGTGAATATTGTGTTAAAAATGCACATATGATAATATTGTGTAAATGAACTGGTGCCTCAACAAAACAGTGTGTGCATTTGTACAATGACTGTTATTATATTGTTTTTACCCCACCTTATGCATGTATTTTGATTTGATTTATCTGCCCAAAAATCTGAAATTCATAGATTGTACCATGATTATTTACATTTTGATGTTGTTGATATTCTAATAATATCGTTATCTTGAGATTTTTGGTCTACGATAATCATGAAGTGAAAATCTGATAGCGTAACAGCCCTACTTGGAAGTCATTGGCTGTTGTGGAAAGCAAGCCTGGCAGTGGTAATCTCTACTGCTTTGGCCCCAAAAAATAAAAATCCAAAGTCCACTCGTCCAAGAGCAAGATAACGGAGACACCAATACCTTCAAAGAGTGTTCTTGAGACCGAATCTCAATTACTCCAACACTAGTACATATAATAAATTCCAGAGCTTGTTCATGTGCAGAGGTTTGCTGCAGCTAATAACATTCATGCCAACCATATCTACTCACACACCTCATTATTTATCCGACTCTAAACTACTGTGTTTTGATGCTACCGCTCCAAAAAGTACATGGAAAGACACTTTAGGTATGCAGTAGAAAGTACTATGAGTTAGTTAGCGCAATTGTTTTGACATCCCGTTACTCCCTGTTGTACGTGTAAATACACAATTTTTAAAAAAACAGCATGATGATGGAAATTGTGGGTAATTGATAGTTATTTTTTTCGGGCTGCCATCTGCATGTTGCATTCCCGTCAGCACGCGCCCGTGTAGCTGCGCTTGTGAGCGTTTTCCAGGTATGCAACGCATGAAAGCAGGGGGTAGAGATGACACATGGGCAGGCAGACAGGGCTGATATAGGGTCTGTCAGCTCGGACGTGGCTATCTGCTGCCTCACAAGTTTTCTCGGCTCGTCCCAGCAGATTAACTGTCTGGCGCGCTCGGCCCGCTTCAGAAACAGACAAATGTCACTCTGAATTGTATCTGTGACTCGTGATTGATTCGTAACGAGTCTATCCGGTCTGCCAAACCGCTAGGAAGCCGTACATTAGCCGCTACCTGACAACTGTTTACTTTGAAGGGTGTCGTTGTTGGAGTAAAACAGGGCGTTGAGCTAGTGCAGCCCTTCCGGAGATGAGGTTAAATTAGGGTGACTATTTGTTGGAGAAAAAAAAAGTGGAGAGGGTCAAAAAAGAAGCGAATATTGGGAAAAAAAGGCAGTCTGACTCATATGCAATTGCTTATATCACTGTCATCAGAAAAATATCCAATCTGCTCAATTTTTTTTACATTTTTTTATTTGTTCTGTTTGAGTGGAAATCCTATCAGCTTGCAGGTATAAAACAAAATAGCACTGCGGCACTGATGAAGATATTATTCATGTACCGCTTCGCTCTCGTTTAATCCCTCACAATGCCGGCATTTGCGCTGCCAAGCCTGTCTGCAGGCGGAGATGCATGTATGGAACGCTGGGGAAATGCTGTTCCGTCCCCACGTCGAGAATGAGCAAATAACACACAGCAGTTTGTGTCGTCCTCTTACAAAAAAAATCGTTATCAGCATCACAACAAAATGAAGCAATTTTACAGAGGACCACAGATGCGGAGCGTTTAAAAGAGCTGCGAACACACCCAACCCCTCCAACCCCCCAGGACATCTGGCGGAGCGAACACAGTTTGCACCACATCGCGATATATTCCCTGACATCAGCAGCATTCAAACTATCACTTCATGAATACAGTAATGCCTCGTCGGTGTTGTGAAGAGGCGCTCGGCGCACCTCGGCGACGACGCTGCCTCACAGTCGCGCCGGGAACAGGATGCTGTTGCAGACCTGTGAACTCTGTCATCCCTTATTGAAGATGACATGTACTTTTAGTGCGCATCGCTCGCAGGCTTTCTCCCCCCCCCCCCGCACTGTCGGTTTTAAACACACTACTGGGAGTGCTCGCTGAAAAACAGAGAGCACTTGAGAAACACATAAAACACATAGGAGCTCATAGTCTTTGATTCTGCAACATAAAACACACGAGGATACAGAGGCGCACATGCGGGCGCAAACTGATTTAAGTGTCTCTTGGGTCATTCTTTTCTGTACAATAATCCTTGTTAGAGATGCAGAGGCGTTGTAATGACAGCCATAACCGTTCGGAGGCAGTTAGTCTTAGTGCCACCTCAACCCCCCCAGTCTGTCGGGAAGGCTACTTCACACACTCTTTTATTACCTTCATGACCATTTGTATCTCCATTTTATTGCTGTCATCGTCACCATTTACCTGACAAATGCAACCTCAGCAGGATTTTCCCTCCATCCATCTCTCCCGCCCATCTCTCCCTCTCTCCCTTTAATCTCTGCGTGAATGCATTTTTGGCATCCGTGCGTGTGTGGGTGGGTGGGTGCGCGCTCCCAGATTAAATCTATTCTGGGTCGGTACAATAAGTGATTGAACGTGTATTAATGGAGCTTGTTGTATTCGCACAGATAAGAGGAGATATTGCCGACGGATTTATGGGTTTCTCACTCTGGTGGTTAATATCTGGATCGAAGTGTAGGCTGGGAAGGGACCAATCATCTGCATTTGGTTGTGCTGGAGCATCCAACCTGGTTTTCGGGTGAGCCCATAACAGCTCGTTATCTATATTATTGCAGGTTGATAGGATCATGAGGGTTTGATAAGATCAATGACAGAGGATCATTGCTGAAGCACAATCATAATGCGAGGTGCTTTATTGAATCCATCACCATAGTATTGAATAAACTCATTCACTGAAATATTGCTATGGCACCAACTGGTTGCTGGTCAATCCTGATTTAATCCAGATTGCGTCCATATGATAATAATCAACTGCGTGAACCAAATTACAAATTGTTATTCTAATGTAATTTGGGCCAAATTGTGGTATCTGCCAACTCTTTTTACACTGATTTTTTTGTCTTCCTCTTTTCTGAAAACCTCAACATATGACAATTATGGTATGCGGCTAATGGTATGCAATTTGGGTAGGCTCATCAAAAGCTCTTTGTGTTCTTATTTCGATCAAATGGGCTTTCTTTGTGATCAAATCGAATAAATGTTATATACATCATAAAGTAATCAAATATTTAGGTAATTCATGTGATAAAAGTACAAGATGCTCCAGAACTTTGTTATTATATGACTTTTTGTTAGAGTTTGGACATCATACTGATCTGTATATGATCTAAACTGAAAGCCTATCTGATGAGCACACTTTGGCATAAAAAAAACAACATAGCAGCAAAAAACCCCTCTACTCTACACTAAAACACAAATCAAAGTCATTCTAGATATTGTGCGGTACGGCAGAAACTGCATCCGATGGCAGAGAATTTACCACAGGATGACAGAATAATATAGGGCTATCTTTATGCAAACATTTGATAATCACATAGGAAGATCAAAACATTGTCACAGGAGAATATCAGAGCACTTTACATTAAACATGACAGTCGCTGACCTATTTTTCCTCCCCTCCTTGCGAGCCACCTATCACTCTGCCATCTGTGCTGTCTGACTGACTGACTGACTGACTGACTGACTGACTGACTGACAGGTGACTGAGGTCTGCTGGGTTGGTTTTACAGAAGCTCAGCCTGAGCCCGAAAAAAAAAAA
>CAESWR010001769.1:55594-66311 GCA_903171835.1 Mullus surmuletus
TATTCAAAATGAGAAAAGTAAAAAAAAATAAAAAAAAATAGACTGGCCTCCTTCTATTTTGCAGAGGACAACACTCATCCATGCGGCAGTTTGTCGGCCTCCTCAAGGACTAACCGTAACCAAAGCCGGCGGTGCAAAAAGTACAGTTGGGGTCACGCAGGGCTGAGATCAATACTGACTGATCCGTCTGTGCTGACAGGCCACTGCACATCCCTCTATGGACACTCATGTCTGGCCCCCTCGCCCGATGAATGCTGACATCCAGAAACATGACACTGCTGTGATGGACAAGCGTTTGTGTGAGTGTGTCCCTGTGTGTGTGTGTGTGTGTGTGCGTGTGAGGGAAGATAAATGTGAACAGAAGGATCTCCTGGGGTGCTCAAATCCATGGAGGGATTGCTCCGTTTGTGTGCGGAGCGAAGCGGTGGTGACGGCTTAAGTCCAGCCTGACTGTAAAGTCTCGGGTGTCGGGGATATACAACCCCCCCCCCCCTTCCCCACACTATAGACCCTTTCATTTCACCCGAGACCACTCGCAGAGGTGGCACGCACAACATAAGCCACAAAACGTCTCTGTTCCTGTGGGATTTCCAGCGGTGCAGGTGCATTGACTTGTGTGTGATACGGGCGCATGAGAGTGTTTGTGCAATTATGGAGAGATTAGAGTGGAATAGGCGCCAGCCAGGAGGGACACACACACATGTTGAATTCATAGATTAAATCACGGAGAGGGCAGTAGAGGGGTATATCATATTTAGGCGCACTATCGATTTTCTTTTCACTCCCTTATCTATGTAATTCATTCATTTCCTCTCTGTTTATCTCCTGTTTTCAGTCGCTCTCATTATCCCTAATTTTTTTCCTTGACAACACTCCCTCTAAAGCCTTCGGTAATAAAGACAATTTAATCACAGATTATTCTGTTCAGCTACTTCCTGGCAGAAAAGAAGTGCAAGCAGAGGAGCTGCACATAAAATCCCAAAGTTTGCCAAAGTAAGCATTAGAGACTATGCATCGTTTATTATAAATATGCTTTGCCAGACTTTACAGTCATGATTGATTGTGAATTTCAATAGTCTTACAAAGAGAACACAAAAAACAGGGGAAAAAAAGATAAGGTAAACAAGGTATAAACATTGAACGCTTTTGGGAGCTTTTATCCACCCCCCCCCAAAAAAACAACAAATCGAACAAAAAGAGAAAAGATGAAATCCGTGTCAGTTTGGATTTTGTAAAAATCGCAAAAGTGTTACTGTGTTGTGATCAGTGTTCACATGGATGTCAATGCCAACAGTTGCAGAGTGAATGTGTGCAGACATCAAAGTGTTGAGGGGCCTAAATGAGTGTGTGTGTGTCTGTGTGTGTTGTTTTGGGGGGTGGGGGGGTTGCAGTTTTTTCAAAGAAACTGACAAAATTCTTACACTTTGGATTTTTGTCCTTCTGTCATATTTCAACACTTGGTCCCGCATTATTCACGTGAGCGTGGCTTGGATGCCTCCTGGTCTGAGCTCTGAACCCATTTTTGTAACTCGGCCTATTTACGACATTCTACCACTACAACAAAGAGGCAGACCTCTCAGCTCGCTACAAGTTTTGCTTTAGCCTTAGCAGCTGGTAGGGGTCTCCTCTCCTCTCATAGTGCTCACAAACGCACCATGCTAGCTCTCGTTCATATACGTTCAATTAACATGTATGGATGCATGGCCGGGTCCTCCACCGTGTCGGAGAAGCAGAAAGGTCAGATGTCATCAAACACAGAGGGAGTTTGGCCTTGATGTAGCTAACAATTGGAATGTATTTGTAAATGGGAAGTATTTAAATAGCGCTTTTTGCTATCTGCAAGGCACTCAAAATGCTTTACAGTACATGACCACATTCACACTCACATTCATATTCACATTTGCACACTGATGGCAAACTAATAGCATCTAATAGTTGTTTGATGCTACATGAAAAGGTATACAATATAGTATAGAGCGCCTTTAACTCAGGGCCTCAGTCAATACAATCTTCCATGCATGGAAAAGACCTTAGTAATATTATCTACCTATTGGGTGTCTCTTGGGCCTTCTCGATATCACCATAAAATGGAGTATTGGCAAACAACTCAGTAAAAACTATAAATGACTTCAATATGATCCACCGGTAGTCATCTAAATACAATAAGAAAGATGAGACAGTGCCTCGAAATTTAAGGAGAACCTTGAACATAGGTGTTATCGGCTGCCCATCCATCAGAAGAAAGACATTATTGTCAAATGCCACATTAAAATTGAGGAACATTACTACAAGACACACTGGAAAGGCTTTTGTATATCCACAAATCATAGATTTTGTGTTTTAGATGTGTATTTGTGTATATATGTGTATATATGTGTATAACAAAAAAAAACAGAAAGCTGAGGTTGAACGGGCAAACCTGCTAGTGGCAGCAAAAACAAGGTCTTTCCATGGTTTTTGTATCAACAGTGCCTAAAATCCCAAGCACAACGCTGGTTCTGATGGTTGTCTGTCCAAAAAACCCCCCAAAAAACAAAGGCTTCCGAATAAAATGATTTATTTTTTTGACCAAACTCCCGGTCAGCAGCAGCAGCAGCAGTAGCAGCAGGCGCCGCATCCCTCTGCCCCGAACACGCTGACACTCGGGGTGACTCTAACGTCTGATGAAAGGGCTCTTCGGCACCGTGGCTCTCGGGACGCTATACGGGCTGGCATGTTGGCCTTTGGACGAGGAGGTGTGAGGAAGCCCGGACAAAGATGGCTCCGGCCCCGATGCGTGCGTTTGAAGGAGCGCCGCGTGAAGCAGAGTGACAGAACTACAGCAGCCAAACAAAGAGCGTAACCCTCCCTGATGTAACCTGACATCCTCACTGAGTAATTAGGCTGGACTCCACCATCGGCAGGGGGCGGGGCTAACATAAAAAGCCTGTATTGCAGTACATTTGTTCAAGTAGACAGGCTTGTAGTTTTTGATGTCTTCCCTGGAGACTGACGCGTGGGCTGCTTTCCTGTCAGAACACAGTACAGGGTGTGCTCTGCTTCTGGACAATCATCTCATCATGTCTGAACTCTGGTCCAGTTTCCTATAAATTCCTAGTTTTTAATGGTTTACCAGTAACATTTGTGCAAAATCAATGTCAAATGTCAAAATAAATGTAACGATGGTGGATTTTAATGCTGGGGATTTTGTCCTTGGCAATATACTGTAGCATTTGTTTTTACAGCTGTTTTTTGTTTTTAACCATGTCTTCCTTTTCATAATCCTCAGCAATTTTGAGGCAGACCTTTTTGCACTCTGTTCCAAGAAAACTCCACAGTGGGAGACGGAGTGAAATCCTCTCGAGCTCATAAACAACTTCTCAGCTCGGTTAAGCAGGAGAAACATGCCGACAGTGGGAAAACCTGGGAATCACTGTTTTATATTGCATTGTAAATTCCAAGTGTCAAAGGTGAAATTCTGTTGGAGGTCATTGTTGAATCTCTCTCGGGGTCTTTTGAGAGTTTGAAAGTATTAGGGGAGCTGTGTGAGTTCTTAAAAGAAACATTATCAAGGCTATACTAAATATGTGAGTAGAACATTCAACTGTAGAACCATCATACTGACTGAAATCGTCCCACTGGGCGGCAACTACCGTGGACGTCCAGAAGAAGTCCGGACCATCCGTATGATCCAGATTTGGGAAAGATGCTTGGCTCAAATCTGGAAGTCTATGCACAACAGGATGTAGACAAAAGTACACGTCGAGACAGGCCGCAATCTGAAGTTCTATATCATGTCCAGATGTATTAGATGAAGATACCTCATCTTTAAGAGGCGAAGAACTAATGTCAATTCTTCATTATTTTATCTTCGAAGTCATTTTTTTACTATTTATACTGCTTTTATGTTAGTATTCTTGGCTTGCACCGGGTCTCAGCTCATAATTTTGTTCCACCTCAAATGTGTGTGTGGGATGTAGGAATGACAATAAAGTCACGTCATAAGAAAGTCCAGGATGTGTTCTGGAGGTTTGAAGATGGTTTTGGAGGTTGTCTGGCGTACTTTTACTGGGTTATAAACCATCATGCGTCGACATTTGAGTTAGACCAATCTTTGAATTTATGGGCTTATATAACCGGAAAGTAACTGGAAAGTAATGCTTAATAGTGTTAATATACTAGTATGGAGTCTATTGACCACTACTTACTACATTGTCGCTGCTAACATGGTAAAACAAGATGGTAGAAATGGTGTTCAGGAAACCAGCCAAGCCCAGCAGTATTTCACATTTTTAACAGGTAGTTAGGCTGCCCACTCATTCATTCCACCTCATTCCCAGTTTAATATAAAGTGGACAACTCCAATAGCCGTTTCTTTTATGCTCTCCGTCCATAATGTTCACTAAACAATAGAAGTCAGCAGCCTGTCTGTTCCAACATTCCTCACTCCAATTCATTTCACATTCTTCAATTTAGATTTTTAAGCACCTTTTTCTCGGTTTGATTATTTCTTCCTCTTTTCTAAGGTACTGGGAGTGCTGCTCGGCCACTGTATCATAAAACTTTGTGCCACTCATCCGTAATGAAATGTTGAATGGCTGAATTACAGAAAACACTACTCGCAATATGAATAAATGTCTGCTCTGCCCAGAAAGCTCAACCTAAATTACAATAAAAGAATGTAATTTTAATTAGAAAACTAAATTTGGAAAAATGACTGAAACTTAGATTCAAGCTATTATACTTCATTTTTAATTGTGCCTTTCAAATCCAATATTGAAATACATCCCCTAAGCAGAGCCTTTTTTACATTTTCGTTTTATTAACGTGCTGAATACTTGATATATTCAAAATCCTGCAATTCGAGCAAATGCTCTGCAAGCACAATCCGCTTTTTTCCCATAACAGCAGGTTAGACAGAGGTGGAAAAACAGTCATTTCCCGCACGGCGCAGCTCAGCAGATAGTTGGACAGTGGGCAGATAGAGCACGGAACTTACATGATTTCCTTATCCGTTGCTGAAGCCTTGTTGATACAAACTGTCAAGTGTGAGAAGGAGTAAAAAATTACACTCGCACAACTCTCTTCTCCCCGTCCTATTGCTGCCATGTCTTTGAAGAGAATGCTTTGTTCGCTTGTGTTATTACATTATCAGCTGACAGACAATTTGTTTGACAGTGCCTCTCCAAGAGAACTGTGATGTGCAGCACACATAGCCTCATTCCCCTTTCTTCCCCTGCTCTCAATTAACGGTTTTCTGCTTTCCAAAACAGCCAGTGCAATTTTTTTTTCCCTCCTCTCCTGTATTTTCAGTAAGTCAAGGACAGGCTATTAGAAATCTACAGAGCTGGCAGGTTCACTCGCCTGTTAATTGCTTGGAAGAGGGGAAAGAAAGGTTAGAAATGTAAGAGTTTGCTATAAAAACAAGCGTGAAAAAACCTCCGTATTAGGGGAATCGCGCTCCAAAGCCGACACCCCTGTGATCAGACGTTTAGTCAGTTTGGCTCCATCCTTATATCTGTGAGCGCACTGTCAAAGTTAATTTGTGGCGGAAAGCGAGACGCTGTCGGCGGCGTCGCACCGGCGGATGCATTTGGATGGTGACACGCCAAGTGCAGTGTCTCCGTGCAAAGGTGGCATTGCTGTGCGAAATTTAAAGAAATTCTCAACCGCCATGCGACCAGGTAACTCCTAATTAAGGCCGGGAGAATGTCAGTTGACCTATTCCCTCTTGCTCTGCCAGTTTGGCGAGGAGACATCCATTATAGATATTTCAAACGACAGGCATCAGGAGAATGTCAGAGAGAGACATGTCCGGTGTTACTCGCACCTCTCCATTCCGCTGCTTCCCCTCAAACGGAGCAACGCAGTTTCCTTTTGAGATGGAAATCTGTCAGAGGTGCTGGGAGACGTGTAGCGATACTTCATTATGATTTCTCACTGAATAAAACCACTGTGCTAACACTTGGGAAGCCTCACCAGCCCCCCTTTAGGTGTTCACAGAGATACAACGCTTACACGGGTCCGCCTGCATACAAACAAAGTGTACGTACACGCTGAATGACAGTTATACTGGCTTTGCATGAGAATACAGATAATGCAGTCAGATGGTGAGGGAAAGTGATGTCAAACAGACAGGCCTTAAAACAAGGCACCAGCGCCCCCCGCCACCCTCCAAACACACCCCACCCCACACCCCCCCCTCCTCGGCTCCCTCTCAGTGAACTGACAGCCTCTGGCCTGAGATTCAAGCAGCGTCAGGATGTCAAACTCCACTATGTTTTGACACCCATTGCTGTCCTCAGCAGAAACGGCGAAGCAAAACTGCACTGAGGGCTTTTGTAAACACAAAATTCACAGTCCATTTGTGTTTTAGTTCCCAGCGAATGCACAAGCAGACCGAGCAGAGAGGACACACACACGCGCACGCAGATCGAAACTGCTACTCACACACACTTTGGAGAGAAGTACTGAATTTCCTTATAGACATTGGTTGCTTCGAGGGAGTTTTTTTGAGTGTGCTTCTCATGATTTAGAGTCGAGAACAGCAGCAGCGACCCATAAAGATAAACACACAGCTGATAGACATATGCTCATGTTTATTTTGCAAAGAGCCCCAACTAGTTGCGATAATAATTAATTCATTATTGATAATTTTACTCTGTGCCAATGTATCCTGGAAATGCAGACCCACATCTGCAAAGATGTAGGGCGGCACCAACACACGCAATCGGATGGCACTACGACTCACCTTGACCAATAAATATGTCTTTCTGGCAAAGGAGAGTACAAGAAAACAAAAAGTACAAGTCGTTGTGCGTCGAGGCCAAACCATTGTTCATCACCCACAGCCACCATTTACAACCATGACTTTGGCGACACAGCATTGTCGTTACGCCCACCCAGAAAGTCTCTACCACAGCTCAGAGCTTGCCCATATTTCAGATCGACCAATGTGATTGGCCGGTTGGAATTTTCCAACATAGTTAATGAGCGCCAACTAATCATTCGTGGTCTGGATTCACAGGGTAGTGCCGCTATGCCTTGGACGGGGAATCTTCTAAATAAAAGGTTCCAACTACTTGTCTTTACAACATATCAGCAATTGCAATTTAATGTCATAATGCGTTAAGTAAGTGTTGGAAAAACATCTTAGCAATTTGTTGTCATCTCATTAGAACTTCCTATGTTCAGTTCCAGGTGTCAAACATTTAGATTTATTTGAATAATGAGAAAACAAAGCCCACTTGGAACTTTTCACACATCAAAACAGCGAGAATGTGTGAAAGAGCCACTTAAGGTCTTATCAATGAACCCTGCAATGTTACAGAGTGCTGAAGAATCGGAAGAGTGAGTCAGAGAGAGCAGGAGACGGAGAGATCGAGAGAGAGAGAGACCCGGAGCAAATCTATTACAGCTAGTGATTTGGCGCTCGCCATCGAGGACGGGGAACAGAGGGGCCCATTCATGTGCCTCTTGTCCCAATAGAAGAGATAAGAGAGTGGTAAAGCTCAACTAACTCTGTAATTACACCGCGCGCACGTTTGCTGAGAGGTTTTTCTTCCCCGCACTGAGAGCTCCTCGTAAGACTCCATAAAAGCAGCACAGTGTCGCAACTCGGCGGCTAAAACGACATGTCAGGTTTGCGTGTGTTGACTTTTCGCAAGCAGTCCAAAACTGGAGACAAATGGCATCAATCGATCTACTTGAAAGAGCTAACAGCTGAGTGTAGCATCAATTAGCTCCTACAGTACCTGCCCACAATGGAGGACACCCACAGTGCTTAAATATATGATATTTTACCACAAGTTCCAGCTTTTCAGACCAAAAAAAAGGGGCGGACCTCTCCAGCTGCTCTAACTGTCCCATTAGCTTTAGCATTAGCAGCCGATAGAGCTCTCCATCTCAAACTCATGATCACTCTCGGCTTCCGTCACTCCTTATTAGGACTTTGTTTGGTATTGGAACGTGCTTTCTTGGGGGTGTCCCGATACAAATTTTTCACTTTCGATGCAATATTGATATTGCAGCTGTGAGTATTGGCCAATACCGATATCGATCCAATATCAGCATGAAGAATCATCCATTCTTTTATTACTCATTTTGTAGTATGGAATCTTGATCAAGTGATATTACTCAAACAGAGAACAATAGTCAGCCACAGTGGGTATGAGGAAAAACTGACCCATTTATTATCAATTAATGGGTTACATACATTTTAACCTTAAACAAAAGAATATTCTAAATAAGCTAGAAGTGCTGGAGTGGAGTGTGGAATGGACTGCTTGTATCGGAGTGCTTACATCGGAGGATGCCATGACTCCCCATGACTCCCCATGATCTTTATAAAGCTAAGAGTTGTTTGATGTTACATTAAGGTATAAAATATCACATACAGCACCTTTAAAATGTAAACTGAAACTGTAAATCCGGCATACCCAAACAAAGTCTTTGGGGTGATCGTAAATACGCCCTGAAATATCACTTGTATCTCGTCAGTGGGTTTTTTTCGCGGCAAACAGGCTGACCTTTATAATTTATCCCTCTGCATTCATCCTCCGGCCCCACCGGTCTGCGGATATTTGTCTTCACTAGATCCACCAGCTTTTTCGAATAGTCTCCGCACAGCCCTTTTTCATCTGATCCGCTGTCATGGGAGCACTGACAGGAGGCAATTTTCTGATGTTATTTGGACGATTTTATTTGCTCAGTAGGGCACCGTGCCCCCCGACCACCGACGACACGTTTTTCGGTTCTTCACAGCCTCCCTGGTGCAGAGCCCACCTGAGACATGCAAAAAAATCAGAGTAATGAAGTGCGCGGCGTGGTGGCAACGGCATCAATCAAACGACAGCGGGAGGACAGACAACAAAGGGAGGAGAGGTGGGGAAGAGGCGCCGCAAAGAGAGAAAAGCTGAAACTCCAAAGTGGAGCAACATGGGCTGGAGGAACCCGTGCGCAGCTATGAAATATTACACAGCCATACATTAATGGAGGAGAGAAGTTGGAAGATAAATGTGAAAGGGGCGAAAAGAGAGGAACAAGGCCGATAATTTGAGACCGGATATACCCTTTATGGACAGTGTCTGCTTGGGTTCCCCTCCCTGACAGCTTATTAAAGTTTCATGCTAAAATGAGTCAATATTAGATATGACATTTTCAGGGTGAGCTGGTCTGGGGCGGATATAGCAGAAGGATAAGGTTCTTGTTACCATGGCGGCCATACGACCAGTCCTGGCCAGAGGGGACCCGGCCAGGAAGACAGATCCAGAAGGTGCTTCCATGTCAGAGAAAAAAAAAAGCTTTATTGATCGATTCGAGCACTCTGTCTCCCAATCTGGAGTCTGCGGGGTCTTAAAAAAAGTATTAAAAAAGGTTGATAAATGACTTTTTAGGAAAATTCAGGTGCTTAAAAAGTATTAAAGTGTCTGTGGTGTGATTTTATGAGGTAGTAAATCTTGTTGTGTTTCTGTGAAGTTTAACTGCAAAAAATGTATGCAGCAGGAATGTATTTATTTTCCTCCCAATGACTATAAAAATGATTGGCTCTGCGTTTAAAATTGATATTACACATTTTATGGCAACAACAATTGTCGTGATCTGGTACCACAGATTGGAAGTTACAGGATCGGACGGCTTCCTCCCAACTGTGTCCAAAATAAGTAAGGGGAAGTTTGAAGACTCGTGGTTGGAGTTTTATTTGAAATATTTTGAGAAGTATTGATGGTAATGATTCCTGCATATACCCTGTTAAAGAAAAAAAGATCATTAGCAGGTTAAAAAGATTCCATGTAGGTCATCCATGAGTCCTACATCTTGTGCTACAGCCCGAGGCTCCCACTCATGAAGGATCCCACAAGTTCACCTCATTAATCTGCTGAGTAATACTGGAGGGCGTCGTCATGGGGATCGTCCACTTACAGTAGCTGGGATGCATGTTTTGTCAGCCACGGAGGTTACACAACCCTTTGTACTTTTGGGGCGGAAAGATTCCTTCATCCTCTTGTTGTACCAAAAGGAAATATTCCCTTTCTTGTACTCTCTAACGCAGATACACATCTACACACACACATGAAAAAGCATACACAGAGCTTTGAGTGGCATAGTCTGACACTGTTATATTCCTAACCTCTGATTTTCCATATCAACGCCTCATTACTTTACTTTTGTCTTATTCCTTTTCTGTCTTTTGAAAGAAAATCAGTGCTCTTGATCATCGGCACAAAGACACAAACCGAGCGGGATCAATGTACTCTTTGCAAGCTCGCTATACTGTACGAAGCAAAAACACTAGTGTAAGAAGGTTGTGGAAAAAAATCCCTAGGAGCTTCTGTTCCTTTGAGGAGCGTCAGAAGAAAGTGGGGGAAAAATAAAACTTTTAAAGCCGGGAAAGGGATATGTAATTTGTTGCATGTTTGAAGATATGAACCAGGAGCAGCGGGAAGCCAGCCATGGCGGCACATGGGGGAAAAATGACAGTAATGGAAAGGGGGTTGAGAGACAAATATCACGCTCTGGCCTTTAAACCGCGTTTCCTGCTCTTCCTGTCAACCCTTTAAAGAGGTCATTTAGCCAGCTTGAAGCGGGCCACGCCGGAGCCGGCCGGCTCCCCATCACAGCGCCTAACCTTTCATTTCCCGGCTTCAAGAAGGAAATCAAAGGCGTCTAAACAAATGATTCAGGAGGGGGTGATAGAGACAAGGAGCTTTAAAAGACAGCGATAAAGGGGACTTAAAAG
>CAESWR010001769.1:98566-112342 GCA_903171835.1 Mullus surmuletus
TTTTATTGTTATTGGATTCTCTTTATCTTTGTGAATCGGCTGTGATGAGTGGCTAAAGCTTTGTGTGATTACACTATTCAAAGAGACACAATAGCTAAGAGTGCCCATTTTCATATAATGTAGGTATAAAAGCCTCGTGCTAATACTCTTGAATCTCCTCGACAGCCTAAAAAGCTCATCCCCCGTCCGCAGAATTTCATAAATCTGACAGCCTGACATCCGCCATCAAAGATATTGTTTCTGTTTAATCATAAAAAGAAAAAAGGAAAAAAAAAAAACTGTGATAAGAGTGTCCACTCTGCTTGATAAAAATATATTCAACTAATGACACATTTAAAACACAGATTAACATCTCTTAAGAAATAAAATATTGACATTAACATAATCAGAACAAATAGAAAGGCAGGGGGAAATCTCAAAGAAGCTTACACACTCACACACACACACAGTTGTATGCCCATTCCTTTAAAGGACATTACACTGATTTACATTCATTTCCTGAGGACCTTCCCTAACCATGACTTGCCTAATCCCAACCCAGACCTGAATTTAATCCTAGCCGTGCCTTGACCTCACTTCTTGGTAAAATGTCAGGATTTACATTATGGAGACGTGTTTTATGCCCCAGATAACACACGCAGAAAAAGAAGGGGGGAAAAATATCAAAAATGTTTGCTCTTACAATAAACAAGGAGATAGAAGTCTGACTTTTACTTTCTTTTTTACCTTTGTGATTAGGAGTGCATATTGAAAAAGTATAAAAGCAAAAACAGGTCTGGTGGATGGAAAATTGCTTTATAATTGCGTCCCCTATGGACTGTTTGTGTGTCCTGAATTAAACAGTATTGCACAACTGTATTTACTTTTATGCCAAACCACACAAATATTCATCAAACATTTTCTGACTTTCACCAAGATATGAAATTCTCGTCCTTGGCGCGCTCTTTAAGTCTTCACAACAATATAAACCAGATTTGAGCATGAAATGAAATAATTACACACACCCAGGGCAAGATTATGCATCTCCAAACTATTCACTCACTCGCATCATATAATATGGCTGCGGGGTATTATGAGATTATATTTTATGTGGAGCAAATATACTGCAAATGTTAAACAAATATCCCTCAATTCTTGGTCTTATTAAAATATGGCGAAAAAACCTCCAAAAAACACAACCCTTCTTGTTAAAGAGGTAAAAAGGTCAAAGCTTTTAAGCTGGCAGAGAAATTAACTTTTACACTCATGATTTTTGAGGATCTATTTGTAAAAAGCAAATGACATGCACGGAAACAGGCTTTTGAATACTGAATAACAAAATACTCATCGATGTTTATGCAATCTCAAATTGCCCTTTCATGCACATTTACAAGCCTGACATTCAGATTGCGAATCTTCATGACAGTTGTATCATTATTTGTTTTAATAACATAATAAGATGTCGAAGAGGCTACGACTTAACTTCAGGTCATTTCATGAATTAAAATGTATTTCTGGGGTTATTTTGACTAAGATACTTGTGTATTCTGGGGGCATTAGAGTCATGTCTCTTTTTATAAAAACGGGTAAGGTTAAAATGTTCCATCTGCCATCGTGATTCAAATATGGGAATGATGAGACCCAAATGCAGCAACTAGAGACCAACGTTTCAATTTAGAACGAATGCATTTAAACTCAGAACCCTTGAAGTGTGCCAAATACTGCTCATCTTACACAGGGTATTAATATATAAAAATTGCTTTTTTTTCTCTTCTGTTCTCAGGCGTCGGACAAAGCCAGAAGTGAGCTGCTGAGCTCCATGTGTGCCAAACTGCCAGCCGTTCTGAGTCATGTTCCCTGGAGGTGGATGTAATTCACCAGCCACCGGGTGCAAATCACATGCTGATTTCAAATTCAGTGAAGTGGCAAAGTCACATGATGACTTCTTGTGTTGACGATTGTCAAGTGTGAAAATCCATGATGTCCGACTGGCTTTGGCAATGTTAAATGTCATTGCTTCGTGATGTATATGCTTTTAGATATTTCTGTCAATGTTAATATAACACCAAGCAGCGTATGAATTCTGCAAAAGAGCTTTGACTTTTGAGCAACTCAAAGGCTGGTGTTGTGCGAGCTACTCAAGAAATGTAAACTGATGATGGATGACTCACTTTTTTTGAAAATGCATCTTCAATCACATAATAAATGCACAATTTTTTAACCATTGTACTTTTTTTTCTATAATATTGCAATCACCCCCTGTTTAATTCAGATCGTTGGTTGATTGAAGTGAATTGTTTTGAGTTGGATTGAGTTGGGTTGAGTTGATGCCGGTTGGGCTGCATTGGTACTTTTTTTCATCCCCAAAGGGAAATTCCGGCCCAGCAGTATCCACAGCTGGCTACAGGAACAAACCATTTTCTCAGATCACTGTAACTTTTTGGCTACTGAAGCAAGACTGAATCTTTTTGTCCAGGCCATGACTTTATATGGATTCATAGTGGTTCAGCATTTGCTCCAAAATGACAATTGGCACACATTGGAAACCAGATTGCCCCCTGCTATCAAAAAAGTTAAATGAGCCATTAGCTCATTGATGCCTTCACAATTCAAAACAATCCTTTCTTCCAGCAGTAATAAATACGAAGGCCCATAAAGCCCGGGACACTAAATGGTCTCCAAGAGGCTCTGTGGCTTGATTACATTTTATAAGATGATGCACATGTGGTTTGGTAAAGTCCTCAAGTTGCTTTTGAAAACCCCCAATGCTACAGAATGAATCCAGCCTCAGCCCCGAACACAAGACCCATCATTTTATCAGTGAAGCCTTAAATCGCCCAGCGTGTGGAAAGAATGGTCAGTCGGTTGGAAAGGGAGAGCCAAGTAGACGGCTCAACAAGTACAGATCAAGTGAATGATTTCTGCTAAGGCTTAGACAACATCGTGTGATCTTGGAAAAATGGTGGACCTCCCGTTGTTTTATTTCTGTTTTTGTTTTGCTTTGTTTTGCTCTGACAATCAGATGCCTGTGTTTCCTATGCTCTCCATCCTTTAAAAAAAAAAGATCACAGCCTACTTACAGCCTATCTGCTCTCTTTCTACTGTCCTCTGCAGGGATACAACTCCAGCACTCCCATTGTGGCAAAGTGATGGAGGATTAGCCGAGACGGTGGGATTGTTAATGGCGCCAAAAACACTTTGAGGAAAACAACGGGCGCACCCGGGTAAGGAAACTTCGACATCTTCGCCCAGTGGAGCGAAGAGGGAGATAAATACAGATAAATACTGAGTTATAGATGAAGGGAGGGAAGCGGGAGAGAAGGGATGTGATGTAGAGGCCAGCCGAGGGATCGGCACACTCTGTCATACTGTCACACGTAACAGGCAGTACTGTCAATCACACACACTTGCTTTAAAGTATAAGCAATACACAGTGAAAAAAGCACAATGACATGTAATGTTCAAACTCAGAGATGCACATCAATCAATCAGGTTTAGTTTCCATAAACATTTACGACGTAATCACTGGGTATCTTGGAAAGAGATGCTGTTGTCCTGAGGAAAACAGAGAGGTGGTAAATGTCAGCAGCAAAAAATGAAAAATGAAAAACAAGCTTGGGTGGACATATATTAAAGGCTTTAAAAACTCTTTTACATTCCTCCTTTTCATGGAAATGAAACAGAGTGACAGAATATGTCAAAATAGATCACAGCTTCTCCAGTTCTACTGACCACTGAGTAAAATAGGTAAATCCACAGTGCATCTGGTGTGCAATTATGGGGGCTGCAGAAATCACTTAAGGAGCCATTTGCTTTCAGGGAAAGAGAAAGTGAAAGTGGTCAGTCCTCCAGTGTGCCTCCAGCGCTTCCCGTGGTTTAGAACTTTGCATTTTGATGATAAAATAGGTCTTTATTCGTTTGTTGGGTCATGTATGCATGCATGTATGTGTGTGAAAACTGGCACAAAGCTATCTTAAGTGATGGAAATAATGCAACAGAGCTGGTTGAAAAAACAGTCTAGTGGTAGACACATGTGGTTAATTTGTTAAGATATACCACTGTCCATAAATTATTCAAAAAGAAACTGTAAAGCTGTATATAAAAAAAAAAGTAATATTCTATATTCTTAATGATCTTGCAATCAATTTTCTAAAATAATACATTTGCTATTATAGTTCACAGATTAATTATATACACAAGACACTCATAAATGCAAATTCATTGTAATGGGCTTTTGCTGTTTTCTTTCAGCCTTTAAATCCCCCTTCCCCAAGTGATTTCTTTTTTTTTTTTTAACTGACAAACAACACTCACACCTGCACACTTCATAAATTAATATGCGCTGCACCAAAGCCAAAAAACCACTTGAAAAATCTGCCCCCATGGAGTCTTCTGGGAACTTGTTTTATTCATAGCATTAAACCCGTTATCACATGCACATATTAAACCGTGCCAGCTTGTCCAGAAGTACAGACTAGAGGCGAAGCTTTTAAGCGAATGGCAGTTGTGTAAACTAAAATGGCAATGTTGAAAGTCAATTCAATAATAGCTGAAAGCCATTACAACATTGTCATTAACGGGGGTTGCTGGAAATGCAATTAGCCCCCGCTTACATTGCTCACAGAAACAAGCGGAGGGACATGTTAGGGTCTGCAAAGAAAGACGAGGGGGTCTGGTTGAAATGATGAGATGATCTACTGAGAAGGAAAAAGAAAAAGTCTAGTGGAGGTAATTGCAGATATGATGCAAGAGAGAGAAATGTACAATAGCTACCAATGCTTTGACGATTGAGTTGTTTTACTTTGGAGCACAACTTTTATTGACTCCGGCAAGCATGGAAATCTTTTCCCCCATGTTGATAATCAGATTTACTGGGCTGAGTGACCAGATTTTTAGGATCAAGATTGTTTTCACAGAGAATTACCCTCTTAAATGATTAAACATCTCTCTGCTC
Organism: Mullus surmuletus; assembly: GCA_903171835.1. NCBI lineage: Eukaryota > Metazoa > Chordata > Actinopteri > Syngnathiformes > Mullidae > Mullus > Mullus surmuletus. Next base: position 103,500 of record CAESWR010001769.1, read on the forward strand.
CATTGTTAAAAGTGTGGGAAACATAATTGGAAGGCATCTGGCATCACGGCTCAGGTTTTGTGGTATCCCAGAGAGCAAAAAGTGGTCCAGGCAATGTTGAACAGACTGTCTCTCTGAACCCACAGAACCATTTCCTCCAGATCACGTTCTCAGATGATGATGAAGAACAGTTCTATTCCTCTTAAATATCTTCATCGGCTACATCTAGAGGTCAACTAGTTCTGGTCATCCATAGACATAATCTGTACATCACAGACTAATCATAATCTGGTCATACATCATATAGATGCTCACATTATGGTGTGAACCAATCTATAGTTGACTGAACCACAAGAGATCTCCACAGAACAAGACACAGTTTCAAATTGAAGAACCACTGGGGGTTCCTCAGGAGCTTCTTGTTTTCATAGTACATGCGGGATAAAATGAATTACACACTGATGAGCAACGACTAAGTCAGACATTTTAGACAGCTTTATAAACACCGAAAAAACACACACAATATCCTATTGATTTGGGCCAATACTATCCAGGAAGTGCTTCACAGACCCTTTTTCATCACAATCTGTCAAATCAATATAGACGTCATAGTATGAGATCCATGGACGTTACTTCCTCAGTGGTATATTTCTACTTCTATGAGTGTATATAAACTTAGGGGCACACATCATTAGGTACATCTGTACATCCAAGACGATCCGCGAAGTTTGCCTTCAAAAATTCATCTTCGCTGACAACGTAATGGATGCAGATGTTGTGCTAGGGGCTCTAGCATACGTACATTCAGTAGACACTTTGGGAAACAAAATAATCGATGGAGTTTGACACTTGCAAACTGCAATCTTGTTGCGAATAGACAGGAAAATTAATGGCTCTGTGACAATGTCAACCAAAGGCAAGAGCTGTGCGACGGCAGAAAGTACAGCGGACACGCATGGACAGATGCCAGTTCCCAGAATTCTTGAAGAACTGATACCTTTCACACAAGCTCAACCACTACAGCTTTGTTTTTCTTTTCACTTTTTTTATGCTTGAAGCACAACGAGTGGCACTCTTTTCCTCTCCCCCTTTCTCCAAGGTTTACATGCACCGAGACTGTTTTGTTGAGATGTTGGTGAAGGAGAACGAGGTCGCAGCTCGGAGAATGATAGCCATCGCTGTCGCGCGGCAGACTTCCAGCGGGTCTCCGTGGAGATAAGAACCAGCTGTCTTTACCCGACGCAACACTATTGTCAAGGTCAGTCTGCTCCGTTCATAACGGTTGAGACGCCCGCTCCTTAAGGCTAATTTTCAATCACATCAGCAATATCCGGGGTGATCTCGCGGGTGCAGTTATTAACACTTTCGCACAATTCAGCAGCATTTACCCAAGACGTCTGTGGAAATTTGTCAAGGGGGTTCGGCGTGTTCTCGGTTATCGACCGCCTTCCCTCGACTCCGTGTAGTCGGTTCCTCATGTATAGTGTTTGTCGGTGTGTTGTTCCTGTTTGAAGGGAGGAGGGGCAGGTTGTTGGCTGCCATTGATATCCCAGCGCAGCACTAAGGCAGCAGACGGGAGGGTAATGAGGAGGCAAATATGATTAAAACCATCTCCTCAGGCTGCCTTGGACCTGCCATTAAACCAGCGGACACTCCTCATGCCTAATCCATCACACTGCTTAGCTCCCACTGAGAGCGAGGGGAGAGACGACTGTTTGTTACAACTCCCTCAAAGCTCCGATCTGTCCTGTCAAAAGCGTAACTAACGCTCCGGGAGGTTAGCGCTTTATTAAAGATCTGCCACTGAAGCCCCTGGCACGGATCTGGCGGGAAAAGAGAAATAAAAAAAGAAAAAAAAAACTTGGGCAGTGGGCGCGCTTCAAGGCGGGGGATTTAAACGATGAGACGGCCTCTTTCTTCGTTCAACAGCGGGGGAATTTACAGTTTGTGTGAGACGAGTTATGATTAAATCCATCAAAGTAAAAACAAAAGGAGCACAAAAGATAGACTGCAAAAGTAAAAGACATAAAATGGAGGAGTTGGCAACTTCAACCAAGGATTTTCAGGCAAAATATAAACCCTCAATAAAACAATATGAAAGCATCAAAGACAATTTACTCCACATCAGAGCTTGGTAATTAAAAGTGAATATTCAATATGTTCTCCACTCCTGGCTTTTTTTTGTGTGTGTTTTTAATTTAATCGGGTGTAAAGGTTCGCAAGCATCCCAGAAAGCGGCTACCGACTCTACTCTGCTAAAAATACGAGCTGTTTCTATTTTTGACGGAAGCCGGCTAAAGCTGCAGGGCGGCAGGAAGCCAGACATGGGAGCGGCACAGAGGAACTGGCCGTTTTTCAAAATAAAACAGACTGGAAGCCATCCCAATCCTGTATTCATACGTCACATCCCTGATTCCTTGAGATCATATTAATTAATGGTCAGAGGATTTTCACAGAAGACAACAGGAGGGTCGCCTCGTATGGCAAGAGTCCATGGTGGAAGAAAAAACAAATCGAGACGTGACAAAATCAGCAAGTCAACAGACATGGTCTGCCAAAAAGGTCTGCCGCAGAGATGTGGATCCAGGCAGCCATCCGCCAAAGTGCCACAGTATACATTTCCACAAACTTAAAAGTGCAACTGGAAAATGCAAGTATAAGGATTTGAAATGACCCATTTATTATTAACCAATGGGTTACATACATTTTAACCTTAACCATTGCTTAAACATGCTGGAGTAAAGTCCGGAATGGACTGCTTTTCGGAGTGCTTATATCAGAGATTTTGAATGGAGGCATACATAATCCGATACTCTTTTTTTTTTTTTGCTAATATCGGACCAATATCCGATATCAATATCGGATTGGGACATTCAATAGTCTATATGGAAGATTTTCTTTGATAAGCTACAGTGGACCTTTTTATGAGTTCTTCTGCGTTTTTCAAGTAAGCCCACTGCGCAAAACGTGGTCCAGAAAAAAGTCGACAAAATTCCTTTCATATCCTTCCAAAACCATTGCGGAACCTCCAAGAACACGTCCTCAGATGGGCCACAATGACATTTTTTTTGTTCATCTCAACATCTATTTTCAACTGATCATCCATAGCCAGATGTCTGGCCTTGCTCAAACCGTGTGTGTATGGACCGTGTGTGTATGGACCTTCACATTACGGTCTGAACAGGTGACAATAGCTTAAGAACCACAAGAGACGCCTGCAAGAGAAGGTAGCAATATGAGGAACCACTGAAGGTCCCCCCAAGGAGCTTGTCATTTCCATAGTAAACATGTGAGACAAATTTAATACCAGAATGATCATTAACCACTACATCTCAAAAAAGGCAAATGCAATAAAATGTCGGCCCATTACTATCCAGGAAGTGCCCAACACACATTTTTTGGCTGTTGGCCCAATGCGGCGAAATCTCCTCTCCGCTCTTCCGCAGCCACTTTTAGTTCATCCTGTACACCAGAAACTCCGGCAGTAGAGATACTGAAACACCCCCGTATAATCCCCTAAAGACACAAGAACCACGGATTACAGCTGGAGAGGCTCTGCGGGCCGCTCCACGTCGAGGAGGACATGTTGGATTGTTGGTGCAAAGCCTGGAGGATAATTATCAGCAGGAAGCGTCGCCCGTGGAGAAAAGAAGGCACGGTGTACCTACCCGCCCCCCCCGCGCCCCCCCAAACCCCCCGGGCCCTTTAAATGAGCCCTGCGGAACCTGCCCATGGATGCTGATGCCTCTTTTCATTGAAGGAACAGAAGGCAGTTCCGTGAAATAAATGAGGACTCTGGGTTTGCGCAATTAGAGAGGAACACTGGAGTGCCGCATTGAGGGGACAAAAAGCGGAAGAGCGCTATGGTTGTGCGAAACTTGAGCACATTTACGAAATAAATCTGTAATTGACGATGTATAGAGCACGAAACAATTGTGCGGATATTCTGAGCGCTTTAACAATTTGCCAAGAATGGCCCGTTTTCCATCCATACATCTGAATGCAAAAGGTCAGGGGCAACACTAATGTGATCATTTGTGTTCCCCTTCAGACAGATGAAAAATAAAGATATCAGAGAAAAGTAGATCCGATTAGATTAGCACAAAGAGTAATGGTTACTTGAAGGTCACTGTATTTAGATCTATATATATATATTTTTTTAAAAAGGGTTCCAGGTGCTGGTTATGATTGGCTAGCTGCATATAAAAGCTGTTGTTACCGAATTATTTCTAAAATGTCAAAAGTTTTGGACTTAGCAGCTGTGCTGAGCCAGAGATGGGCAAGGCAGAGAGAAAAGATTAAAAAAAAAAAAGTGAAAGGAGACACAGGAATTAATGAGGAGCTGGAGAAGTCAAGAAGCGGACCATTAAACAGACAGTTTTTCTGTTGTTTTTGGCCACGGATTTGTGAAGCAACCGAGACAATCTGTGGCAACTGCTGCCTGTGAAGCAGGACTGTACAGAAGCTCTCTGATGCTCGCCCAAAGGCGGAGGAAATCATGTCAGTGACGGGCCGTAAATGTGTCATCTCCATCGTTCTCGCTTCGGGAGAATTCAAACTCAGTCGGAGTCAAACTTTCCCGTACCGGCGCAGGGAAGGATGCCGGCGTAATGAGCGCTGCTTTAACAATCGCGCAATTAAAGGTGATAGCCGGATAATTACCCCCCACCACCACAAGCATCGAGCCATATGTAGCAGAGGAGGAATGTTTGCTGCTGTTGATTGAAGTGAACCCGACTCCATCTTTTGCGACGCAAACGCAAAAAAAGCAGAATATCATCCCAACATCCCCGTTTCTAGGCAGCATTTGACATTTCAGTGCGGTTTTACAAGATAAATACAAAATTATTGCTCGCCTCGGAGCCAAAACGTCAGTTTTCACCGCGAAAATACAGAATGTTGACTGCGTCGCTTCCTCGAATTCCATCGTAACCTGATTTGTTTTCCGTCCTCGCACTCCCAGAGAGGACAAACAGACAAAGTGACCCGATGTGTTTGCCAGTTTCTTTGATTTAAGGCGCTGCTTCCTCCCGTTCCCATGGCCATATCATAATAATAATCTAATTGATTTTAATAAATTATGTATCCTCGTAATAAATTATCCCGCGTAAGCCGATATATGCGCATCAGTGAGGTCCAGTCGAGCTGCTCTTTTTAAGAACTGTTTTGCATCGAGGGACGTAGGGAGACTGGAGAATGAGATAAGGATGTATTTATAACCACAGGCCATACCATACAGTAGGTGTACATGACACCACTGCTGATCCTGATACCAGAGCCCACATTCAAAATCCTTAAGGGGCAATTTGAAAAACGGGAGGTGCGTTTGCCGATAACAACAATCGACTCAAGTGCAAAACAACCAAAACACAAAAAAGCCCTCGCTCAAATTTCATGACTTGAGTAGGAATAATAGCTCAAAACATACATCATGAGACTGGCGCAGCATTGTACAGTACGTCTGCAGTCCATGTTCCATTTTTACCCGCGGAGGCGCTAACACCGCTGAGTTCGGAAGTATGCAATCACTGGCCATCAGTGATGGTGCTAGTCTATAATTGTATTCCATCACATTTAAATACACTAAACAGCAAAGGCCAGTGGAACGGGGGTATTGATTTTCCTCCATTGTGGTTACTATACTAAGACCATTACGACTGTGAGACAAATTGCAACATGTACTGCAGAATTGAACAGCTCCTACAAGAACTTGTAAAGATTTATTTCAACAAGAATTCACAGAACGGCATTGCAGTACTCGATACGTCATGTGTGGATGTTAAGGTCTAGTAATAATTCAGACTGGAGGCCACTGGGTTCTTTGAAACTGATTTTAATAATCAGTTACAAACAAATTTTCCTTCAAAGTGACATTATCATCTTCAGACTGATTTGTAGAGTAACTGGCAAGTTAAATCCATTTTGGTTATTCCAGTCACTGCATCCTTTTACAACCCCTGACCTGGAGTTAGATGTTTTTTTTTTAAAGAGAGAGAGAAGCAGAAAAAAAAGAAAAAGCAAGCACCCAATGTGAGTGCGGGGGCATGTTCTCTCATTGTCAATGCTTATGAAAAAATACTGCAATTACGGCGCGGCACAGTACAATTCTTCAGCTGAAAGTGAAGACCGGCGGTCTCATTACCAGTTTTTGAGAAATCAAGCAAGATGGTGATAAGACACCAGAGCGGGAAGTTTTGTAATAATGTTGAAGGTCTTGTCCCCACATTTGCAGTACTTGAGATTCGTCTTGGTTTTCACAGAGATATCAAGGCCATTTTTTTGAAGGTCTTGGTCTTGGTCTTAGACTCAAAGGCCCTTTTACTTGGTCTTGCCTTGGTCTGAGTGGACTTTGATTTTGGATCAAGCCCAGTAAAGACCACCACCGACCACTCAAATGCTTGTTTTTTTTGTGCTGATATCAGACCGATGTCCCATATAAATATTGGATCGGGATCCCCGTATATTTAAAAAGAAAATACACAAAAAATACCTTTTGTTGATTTGTTGCATTGTGCTACCTAAATCAAAACAATGCAGAGGCTATTTTGTTGCTGTCAAATGTATTTAAATTGTCACGGTGCTGTGTGGTCTTGGTAATGTCACGGTCCCGATTTGTGCGGCCTTGACTACATCACTTCTTGTCCCGGTGCCCGAGGCGGGAAGATTTGTGTTACAGCCGGGACTAGAGCCATATGTTTGAAACAGGCCTTGGTGCTCCATGTAAAGGGTCTGTAATTTGATTTTTACCTTGTAACTAGGACGGCCCGGGTATGACACTTTATTAGGAGTGGATTCGATGCAGACACTGGACCCCTCTGAAAATATTTAGCACGTTAAGCATGTGTGTTGCGTTAGGGACTCTCCCGGGGCCAAGACGGTTTAGATGGGACGGGTAGAGATGAGAGGCCGATAAGAACAAGACCTTAATATTTCATGACACCCAAAGATGCTTTCATCCCCTCTTCACTGACTGGCAGAAAACCTAAACACACGCGCATGGAAATCGCAAGGGCCTATGTGTGCGTAAAAAAACCAAACAAAAAAACTTAAAAAAAAACACGATCATACACCCGCCCACCCACACGCGGACACACACTTACTTCAGCCGCCAGTTACAATTTAATCATTTCAGTCAAGCATCGCATTGCTTGTTCAACCAAGCATATCTCTCCATCTCCTTTTCTATTTCTTTTCTTCACATTGAAGAAATTTCAATTTTATGTGTGTGCTCGCTGCCACTCTGTCGACTCCGGGGCCGCACCGTCTGCACTTCCTGATTCTGTTTCCATAGTGACTGCAACCGAACATTTCCTCCGCGGTGATGGATTCTAAACTAACACAGCAGCCATGATGACACGCCGATCAACTCTGCTGACAGCAGTGATAACTTTCTCCCTCCCCGAGCCTTGAACTCGCTCTCCCGTCTCCAGCCCCGCCGTTCATTTACATGTAAACATTTCCAGTGCCGGCGAGATGTGCGTCTTACGTAATGAACTGCAGTGCGTGTCAGCCCCGTGGTAAAATATCTCGTTACGGGGAGGAGCGCAACCAGCAGACTTTCTGGCGCGCCATCAAAACTGCAGATGACAGGAAAATGGAGTCTACTCATGAGTCAAAAAAAATAAAAAAATAAAATCCTGCATCCACAACAATAAATATTTCTAATCCATGGCTTTTGCAAGGGAAGCAATAAATTTAAAACAGCTTTTTTCCCCCCTCTCAGACATCTGTTCTGTTGGAATGGATTTACCGCTCAATACAGCGAATGCTAGAAGACATATTGACATTCACGCGCAGCACCTTTCTTCACCTACACCGGCAGACCCCTGGATGACCTATCTGCTGTTTGTTGCCAGCCTAATGAATTTGCCATTATTATTAAGAACGGGCGAACAGGTACGGCGCAAACCGCACACTGCAAGGCACTAATGGGGAAGACTCCACTCCACTTCCCGGCGCCTGTTCCTTTTGAAGTGGTAATGGGCTTAAGGTGCGTGTAATTTCCTGCCGATAGCGGATGTGGGGAGAGGGCCACACCTGGGTGCACAGGATAAGGAAGTGGAACTCGGTTCGCTCCCAGCGGCGTCGCTCGCCGTCCCCGCTATCTTGTGGCTGATAAAGGAGCAGGTGCGGTGCTGAGGTAGGATACCGATAATACCGGCAGAAGGGGTGTCCTTTAAAGCGTGACAAGATGAACTGCCCCCAAACACTGAAGCTGGAATATGTGGAGTTACCAGTCGCCGGGGTTGATTAGAGAAACCAGTGGCATGAGTTGAATAGGGGAGAGGGGGGGCAGGATAAGCGATATCTTCACAGGTTGACTATAGAGGATTCCGGAGCGGTGCGTGTTGTATACAGCAAACTCATGAATATTTTTTTAAATGCACGGAGCGTGAGAGTGACACCTCAGATACTGTTAGCAAGTAAAGCCGGCGCTTTATAATCTTTCCCGCCGACATAGACGCGAAGGCCGTGACAGCCCGACACGCCACCTTATAGGCTGTTACAAAACCAACCACAAAGGTCACGCGCCGCGTACACCGGAGTGCTCTGAGGTGTAACATCGGCCGGTGCACCGGCGCAGCACTTCTCGGGGAGAAAGTCCGGTGTGTGCGCGCGGAGTGAGAGTTTAGGGTTATGTAGGTGGCTGGGAGGATGGATGACAGCCTCGGTGTCCTCTAAAGTCCCGTTGTAGGCCAGAGCTCGGTTCACCTTCATCTATCAGCGGCATCGTTGTGACCACTATAACTCATCTTCACCTACACAACGAGATACGGAGTGTGGACGCGGAGGCGGGGAGGGACCGAGAGGACGGAAAATGGAAGAAATAAAGAGATAGTGGAGGAGGGGGGGGGGGGGGGGGG